>JAMKCH010005792.1:0-98284 GCA_023653785.1 Ophioderma brevispina
AAATATGTTAATGCGATTGGCCAATTCAGCAGAGGTCAATTGTACTTTTGTTGCGTGCTTTACTTGGTACAAATACTCATGTGCAGCGCAGTGCGATTCATCTCAGATTTGATTTCAAACATAATAGTAAAAAAAATTGTTTTAGAATTTTTATGTCCATGTACCCTTTACAAGTTTGTAACTCAAACTTGTGCCTGGCAACTTGTTGCTGGTTTTGTGGGAGTTGGTTGCAAATGACCTGAACCTTTGAACCCACTTGCATGCCCTTATGATCATTTGTAAAAATCACATACAGAAAATGAAATGATGCATTAACTCAAGTAAAGTTGAATACAAGGCAAATATATCAATAATATAAAAGGCAATAATCGATGTCTTTACATAAATATATATATACTCCTGTTCAAAAAATCCCCCGGCCGTCATGGCATATTTTCACCTAAAGATATTATATACATTTATATAATTATGGTAAATATCAACAACTTTCTGTGTAAACTTGTCCATTGACATTTCCAAATCATCAAACACAATGAAGGAATGGCAGTAATCTTCACAAGCATGCATTGAAGTGTGGTGCACAGAAGCCTCAACTTGGAGAAAATGTTCAATCTCTGAATTACATTCTACCCCTCGTTATGTGTAAAGAGCTGCCTTTAAAGGTGCGTGTTCCGATCGTCTTTGGGACCCCCTGATTTACCCGGAAGTAGTATCGATTTTGATATCAGACGAAAGGCCGTATTTTTCTCCCTGTCGTCCTGAAATTTGAGCCCTCAAATCCATTTCATTCCCAAGATATAAACAAAAAAAACGCCGTTTTAGTGGTTAACCATCAATATAAGCACAGTATTGAATAGGGCTTTGCAACATGCATAATTGTGTCTACCATCAAAACCACAAGTTTGTTTCCCACGGTACTTGATGGGGTGTATGTGCAAGTGCCAGGCTCTCATATCAAGTAGAGAACACAATACACATAAATCGGAACAAGCACCTTTAATCTATTAATGGCACTATCAGTGATTTGCTCAATCAGAAAATACAAAAAATGATCAAAAATCATATTTTTGCATGTTTGTAACAGGTATAGATATTCTATTATACCCTACAAGTGATAAGACCAAAGCAACCCAATACAGACAAAATTGGATATTTTAGTCATTACTGTCCGTACGGACACTTACTGCAACACATAATCTTTGAAAACTGCATTTCTTCCTTTTCTGTCAATTTTTCAGTTAGAAAAATAACTTACGAGAATTCTACAGACTTATCCTTCACTTTTTAGGCTATTCCTGTAAATTCCAAAATATTTTGACTATTTTGGGCGGATCACTGATAGTGTCCCAATATTGATTCAGTCATTGCAATGAATGATTAAGAAAGTCAATGGAGTGAATGGGCATGTCAAGACTAAAAAAAAATATGAGCAGATTCACACTTTGTCTTTACTGCAGAGAAAATTGGGGGAGGAGGGATTTTATGACTGGGAGCATATAAAGCAGTTTATAATACTAAAAGCAAGCAGCAGACAGTTTTGTCTTTTAACCATGTTACATTTCTGCTTGAGAATATAAACATACAAATAAACTGCTATAGTGTAATTGCAGTTTTTGATCTATTACTTTCATATCTAGGATTCATTTATTCACAGCAGAAATACTGTAGTATGCTGCAGACCATTAAATATAAAGTCAGGCATGTATGTAGCAAAGTATCTAAAATATTTTGAACATCAACCATTATGCAAATACACAATCTTATGCAAATACACAATCAATAAGTACTCCACTTGTGTATAATTTACACCAATCTTAAGTACTGACCCAAGATACAAAAAGGCTGCTTAAGATCTAGGACACACACAAAAATCAAGGTGAACATAAAATTTTAAGTAGGATGAACGATTTCTCCAAACTTAAGTACAGAAGAGTCACTTTGGCATGTTTTACAGAATCTAACATTAAAAGGGACAAGCAGCGATTTGCTAATCCAGAGCATCAAAAATGGGTATTAAAATTTGTTACTAGCATGGATGTGCTAACATAGCCCTTTAAGTTGTTGGCTTAAAATCCATACATATATTAAAGACAAAATGGTATATTTTTTCTGAAACTGGACTTTGTGTGCGTGTGTACTGAAAGTCTATTTTAGAGATCAAGAAAAGCTTTTCCCTGCAAATATGTTCGAGATTTTGAAGCACAACATTGTGTACAATGACCTGAACAGTGTGACCTCAAACATGTACATCAAAAAGCTTTTCCCTGCAAATGTTCCATATTTTGAAGCACAACATTGTGCACGATGATCTGTACAGTTTGATCTCAAACATGTACACTATTGAGCTATGTCTGTTCAGTGCTGGTATGTACCACAATCAGCTGATTAATGCACCATCACTGCATGTCAATTTGAGAGAAATGGTGTGACATATTTCATGTTAATTAAATGTTGATTTTCCCCTTACATTAAATAGACATGAGGAGATTTCCAGAAAGAGGCACCCCAATTTTTTTTAACCCTGTTTTTTTTTGCATATTTGGAATGCTTACCCATGTATTAGATCACACCTGAAGTGAATAAGCTGAATACGCCGTCTTCATGTAATAAGATGATTTAGTATTTTCTGTCGTGCACGACAGAAATTCAAAACAAGGTTTTCTATAGGGAGGACTATGATAGCAGGCAAGTTCAAAATAAGGTTTGCAATTTTCTTTTGTACTTGTTCGTCCAATACACTTTCTCAGTAGGTGATCTACAACTGATTCAGTGCAATTTGAGAGAAATTTGTATCCTTAAAAAAAATCTCCTCCTGTCACTTTAAAGTAGTTTATTTGGGATTGGACACAAACTTATCCCTTATTTGTAAGCTAATATAAAAAAAATTCCACTTTTAATCCTCTCGCATTATCGCTGCTTATTCCTTAAATAACATTTTTCACACAGGGTTTAGCAGACCACAAATAGTGACTGATTTTAATTACAAAACATTTTGGTCAAAAGCCCATTTGAAAATCAGATACAGGGACAAACTGTTTTTTCAAAGGTACAAATTCAGTTTTACAAAATGGACATCATATCAGCAATCAAAATACTACATCAAATATAACATCATTAGTACTAGTATCAAATCTACCATTTGCCTTTGTTATTTTATAAAAAAATTTACTAATTACATTTACACATAATTGGGTATTTTGCTTATTAATATCATACAAAAAGGTATGTTATTTCACAAGCAGGCTCTCACCTACAAGTGCTTCAATTTGCATATTTACATGAGTTTATGAATTTGTTACATACAATGGACTACAGTGGCATTAACAATTAACAGAATTTTGCACTTAATCTGTGATTTAGGGATTCAACCCTAATGCAAAGTGGTTCATTGCATTAGGAATTAACAATGATGCACCACACGTCCCCAATATGTTTATCTTGCGAGGGCGGCTTTAGCCATCTGAGCGTGATAAAAATATGTGGATGTAGAGTTGTCAATTCCTTATGAATCGCTATGCATCATGGTTGAATCCTTTCAACAAAAACACAGTAGACAAGATCTGTGGTTTCTAAAATAATTCAAAGCAAGAAAAGACATGTCTCCCTTTTAAGTATATAAAATTATAATATCCATGCCATTTAGCAAAAAGTTTGCAAAATAAGTAAAACGTTTTAAATTAGAAGTACTCTCCTTTTGTTGAAGCCTACACCATCCAAAAGCACAATTTCAAATGAACGCGTCACACAACTGAAAGTATGACGAACAGGTGTATCCTAATGTGCATCATCCTGTGTATCACGCGTCTGTAACTAGAGGGCGGCGTGTATAGCTGCAGCATGTCGACTGTACAATGTAGGTCATCAATATCAATAATACACGTCCATGTAGAAAGGAAGAAGAGGGCTGTTGGATGTTACTTTACAGATGAATTAATAAAACTATTCTTGGACAGATCCATTATCAAACCAATTAAAAATTATGTGTTTATACAACCAATCCATTATATTGCAAGTGTGAGATTTTTGACCACCACTCTGCTCCTGGAGCAATAGGTTGTGGCACCTTTCCAGAGCGGAGCTATTCATATATGATGCTGACCACAATAGCAGTAGCGATTTATTCCGAAATGTTTATCAAGGATTAGAAATTGCAAATCTGGCACAACATCCTCGCTGGTCCTTGTGGTTATGTAGCTGACCTCATGATCAGTGGTCTCTGGTTGCGAATCTCTCTACTGCTTCTTTTTCTTTATTTTTTTCAGGGTTTTTTTTAGAGGGAAAACTTCTAAGTCCAAAAAGATTTAAAAACATCACTAGCTACCCTTTGAAGTTAGTTTTGTTTGTTGCTCGTATCCACAATCATTGGTAATGGCTTGTGGTTGTGTCAGGATTGTTCAACTAGTGTCTGATCCGGGGCCGCGGTGTATCCATGATACGGACCTCCTAACATGGCCCGCTTTTGAGGCTGGGGCGGATGGGAACAGTCAGGGGTTTTTCCTACCCTAACTCTTATTCGACACTTGAACGCTATGTACTGTACATTTTTGATGACTCTCTGTACACGGACTGACGGCTTAACGCCCACTACGGAGGACGGGATGCTTTCATGATCCCTTTGCCCAATAAATTCCAAGTGAACCAGGGAGGAGAGCGGTATTCTTTTTAATTAATAGCTGATATATAGATCAAATCCATAATTTATAGTACCCGAATAAAACCCAGCAAGTGCCACGACCCCACCGGGATTCGAACCCGGAATTTTTGATGGTAAATTTGCCCAGAGGCAAGCACCCAACCGCTAGGCCACGCTCTCCCGCCAGTTAGTTAGTGAGGGAGACCAGCTGCTCCTGGAGCATGAGTGATTGTCAAAAACTACCGCGTGCACATTAGATTGCGATTCTCATAACCCTTGGATAAACTGTAGTAGTAAGCGATTATTTATGCTAGTCCAATTGATACAATAATATCCTAATTTTGGTCGTCTAGTAGAAAAAAAAAACATGTTAAAATGCCCTCATTTTTTTACCCCGCTTTCACCGAATGACTAAACAGTTCAATAAATTTTTTTTGTCAACAGTCTAATATTTTTAATTTTGTTTTTTACTTAACAATATGTTCAACAGTATTTTGGAACCAGGCGAATCCACACAGACAGAAAGGAGAACCTTCACACTCCACACAAATCAAGAATCAATTGTAATTTTCAGGAAAAAAATTAATGCACTCTTGATTCATCAATGTCCTCAGTCTGATTTTAAGTGCAAAATTGAAGTCAGGATAAACAATGTGTTTTGTATTACCAATACAACCTGCATTTTTAAATTAATACTGATATTGATAAACCCATTTGCTATCCTATATAGAATTTGTCTTCAAGTTGCACATGTGACACCATTTTTAAAAGTGCACGTCCAATTCAGACTCCTCCATCATTACCCATTTGCTTTACAAATCAGACTTCATATTGGTATATCAGAATGAAGCCAACATCTACCCACTCTTCCATTTCCCTTGACCACTTTTTGTTTCAATGAAATCAATCAATCAGCAGGTTTTGTCCATGAAGATGTACAAAATCACCATGCACTGTCTACTGAGCACAGAAGTCAGGCCATTTTCACTAATTAAAGGAGCACTCTGGCTAATGAGCCATATTCATTTAATTACATCAAGATACGCCAATTGACCAAGCAAGCATGGATTGTATTTGATGTCTTTTCAGATTTCAAAATATCACTTTTGTAAAGGTAGATACACCAGTGAAGTATTTATTGAAAAATTGCTAAATTTTCTTCCTCAAGTTGGTAATTCTGTGGCTGTTGAATTATGATACAAAATAGAAAATACATGAAACCTCCAGTTTCTAACTTGTTGATCAAAAGGATAACACAATATTTGTTAGGTTGCTTGTTCATAATTTTCCAAAATTTGTTAGAAAATTAGTCAATTGTCCTCAATCTGGAGCCAATATTTCCTGAATCTGCTCAAATGTTGGCAATTTTTTAGGGGAAAAACCTGCAAATTTGTGTTAAATTTGATCTAGAATCCACATCTCAGATGGGTCCTATTTTCGGTGAAAATTGGTATAGATATAGGTCATACTTCCAGACTCTGGCTTGGGTAGGGATGTGGCTCCCAAACATGAATGCACCCACTCCCTCGGACTTCTACACACTGATTTTATTTAATAAAAGATAAAATGAAGTTTATAGTATACAAAACACCTGTCCAATTTTGTTTGCTATGGTTTAATTTTTCTCACAAATTACTCAAATAAGTAGAGCGAATGCTATTCTATTGACATGTCTTGTTCATTTCACATTTCACGAATTAATTAGACTACTGTAAAAACGACATGATTCTAGCTTGAAATTAAGTTACTACAACAGAATCGAGCGACTGCCCCACCCTATACTTTTCTCACTGTTCTGTTTTTGTGTGCCAGTTGCATGTGCATCAAGAATTGAGACATCAGTTCCATTGAAGTAACTGTATCAGATCCAAAAAAGATCTAAGAAGAAGCAGCTTCATGGATATAGGTTCTACATATCAAATCAAACATATTTTAAGACACTAATAATCATTTGTCTTAGTATGGCAATCGATTCTCCCGGGAGGGGGTACTCGACCCAAAATTGGGTACAGGTGTGCCTCCACCGTGTAAAAAAAAAATCGACCCATGTTTATAGTGACCAAATTGTACAAAAATATGACCCATTTTTATAGTTGGTTCAGAAATTTTGACCAATTTATATAGTAAGCTTTGAAATTTCGCACCATTTTCATAGTAATCTCAGCAAAATCGGCCCATTTTCATAGTAACTTTTTCCGAAAATCAGAAATATCGACCATTTTGGTTGTGATTTTACCAAATCAGAAAAATTAACCCATTTTCATAGTAAATTGCAACCAAAAATTGAAAAATGGACCCATTTATAAAGTAGCAATGACCTCAAAAAGTGACCCATCTTTATAGTACCATAGTAAGGCATGAAAATGTGACCCATATCGGCGGCACATATGTACCTACCCTTTTCCAGTGAGTCAATTCCACACACTTGTAAAGCTTTGTGCAAATTTGGGTTAAAAAGCAAAGTTAATGGTTACCTAGATATCTACCTACATTACAGTTGGTTTTACAGTATTAGACAGCTCTTGAAAGCTTGTTTCTTCCCCTTGGTTCTTTGTTTGGTTGGTCGTAGCTGTATTGTGTCATTACCACTGTCGTTGTTGGTGCCTGATGAAACGTTGCTGCTGGGTGGCGCTGTTGTGTTGAAGATCCCTGTACATCATGAAGGAAAGGAAGAAAATACTGTTTGGCCTCTCAGAAGACTGACAAAAGATACAATGAAACTCTTTTTTAAAGGTGTGTGTTCTGATTGTCTTTAGGACTCCCTTTATTTACGGAAATTGTTCCATTTTCAACCACATAAAAAAAACTTATTTTTCTCATTGTTGTCCTGAAATTTTGACCTCCAAATGCATTCTTTCCAAAGATATATGGCAAACTGCCATTTTTATGGTTAACCATATATATTAGCACAGTAATCTATCACGGTATGCTTTATGGCATCTATCAGCAAAACCACACGTTTGTGTCCCATAAAACTTGGTTGTGAGTGTATGGTGAGTGTCGCCTCTTATTATCGTGTAGAAAACACACTATGCTTGAATTGGAACAGTCACCTAAAGATTTTTTTCCCATTATTTACACAAAGGCTGTAGATTTGAGGAAACTACTGTTAGAATCAAAACCTAAATTAGCTTTGCGATACATCTTTTATAGCATAAAACAATTCAGCTTCGCCTTTATTGTTCTATGGTATTGTGTATGTTTATTCTGCAACATAGATACATGGCGTTTGCCTTTATTTGTATACCTATTAGGGTGTGCATTTTCATTGCCACTCTTTTCAATCAAATCAGGCATCATATGTAGGTATGTTAGATTTCTTGTCAAAAAGGGCTCCCTTCATCAGGGATTTACTATGTGTTTGATATAAAACAAAAAAATTTTTTTTATATAACTTTGCTATTTCAACCAAAAAAGAAGATAATCAACACATCATATTAACCCTAACCCGGACCGGGTCGTTTTGCCGGCCGACGGCCCAAATGCAACGAAAGGCAATCTATTTTTATTTTTAACGGCCAGATGCACGGAGCCAAAGTTTGCGTTCATTGCATTCGGCGTTCTTTCGGAACACCCCCTGCCCCCCCCCCCCCCCCCAGGAATAAGTAAGGTAAAGTCAATAACGGCCCAGATGCAACGAAAAACATCGCGTCATTTTCCCGGAAGACAGCCCAAATGCAACGAAAAACATCGCGTCATTTTCCCGGAAGACAGCCCAAATGCAACGAAAAACATCGCGTCATTTTCCGTAAAGACGGCCCAAATGCAACGAGGAACATCGCGTGCGAATGCATACAAACAGGGTAAATAAATAAATAAATAAATAAATAAATAAATAAAAATAATGGAGGCGTTACTGCACACTGATCTGCATGAAATTTGTAGCTTATAGTTCGCCAGTCGTGAGTGGGCTATTACGCTACATATAGTCGTGTGTGTGCGCTCTTATGGCGACGTCATGCTCGGTTTACGTCATGATACGTTTAGGCATAATTAAAAATAGCTTATCGAAAATGGTGGCGCTATCACCATCGAAATCGAAATTGTCTATGGGCATTTGTACACAGTGGTCACCCCCTGAATGAAAAGCATTGCGCCTTCTTCGGGCAAACCGTCCGAAATGCAGTGAAAGCATCGCATCATTTCCAGTCAATAAGGACCAAAATGCAACGAGGAACATCGCGTCATTTTCCGTAAAGACGGCCCAAATGCAACGAGGAACATCGCGTCATTTTCCGTAAAGACGGCCCAAATGCAACGAGGAACATCGCGTCATTTTCCCGGAAGACGGCCCAGATGCAATGAGGGCCAATGCGAGTCATTGCGCGACAAAAAAATAGTTGTTTGACGGCCGAGATGCAACGAGAACATTTTCCGACCGGTACCACGTTTTTGTTGCGTCTCATTGCTCCTCGGCCGGTAGGGTTAATAAAAATTGTTTTATTTTAATAACAAAATGATGTAATCACTCATAATTCATATTTTTCTTAACATGACCCATCATGTGTCCTCCTTGCATTGCAGATAGACAAACAATGGAAATCTGTGGCAGCATGTATTGAACATCCTTGTAAAACCTTGAAGCTGAAGATTTCACAACCCTAAAATGAATGTAGGGTAGGGAGGAACAAAATCACAAATAGTGGAATTCTGCATGATCAAAGTAAACTTACCAATTTTGGGAATTTGTAGTGCGTCCCTCGCATCTGTAGCATGTACTTCTTGTAGTATTTTTCTGCTAGAAGATACTTAAACACATCGTCTACATTCAGGTTTTCTTGACTGATGCTCTATAAATCGCACTGGTAACGTTTTGCTAACGCTTCGGCCTCCTCCTAAAAAAAGAAGAACAGAAGAAACAGATATTTGCGAATAACTTTATGGTGGTTAATATTGCAATGTATGTCTCTGTCACATCAAATAAAGGCTGCCATTTACCTGTAAATTTCTGCTAAAATCCCAAGTACACAGTACACTGCTGACAGATCAGGGAGTGTTTCATGCAGAGAATGGCTTATCGACCAATAAGTATCCATTAAACTTGGGGGAAATATATACGCTCACACCTTAAAACCCCTCGGTCGGGAGCAATTTTAAAATAGACTCTGTGACCTGGAAATGAGGGCTAGTCATTCTACATTCAACTGGAGAATTCTACAGGGGGCATCTACCAAGCCAGTTTCATGATCCCAGTATCTGTAGTTCTTTGAGGAAAATTGTCCTTTGGATAATCGCTATTTTGTTCTCAACTTCAAAACCACTATACAGAAACAGTAGCAAAGCTCACAAGATGCATTTCTTGTGTGCTCTAACTGGACAGATCTTACAAACAACTGAAAATATATTTAGCTAGGAAAAACATCCACACGTCATCAAAGGCTGAGGGACACAATTTTAGCAAACATGTCACTTATGTTCTAAGGCTCAGTCAAAAAAGTATACTTACGGTTCTATGACAGCCTCCTCTACAAGATCTATTTTGTTTTGTACCAGCACCAATGGAATTGAACCAACCTTTCTTCTACTTCCTCTTCCATTTTTCGACGGCTTCAAATGAGGCACGGGGTCCACTGTGGAAAATGCTACTACACCAGCCTGCGCACCGGCATAAGGGGAAAAATTAGAACAAGTTGATCTGGTTAATTATGGAGGGTTTACACCATGTTACATCAAATTTCTTGATCAGAAAAGCAACTTAACTGCAGAGATGACCTTCGACTCTGGAATGCGGACCTCTGAATATGAAAGTTTCTTGGGGACTGCAACTTTTTAAAGGTGAATCTTCCGTAAGCTTTGGGAACCCCCCCCCCCCCCCCCCCCCGATTTATCCGGAAGTAGTACCGATTTTGATATCAGATGAAAAGCCATATATTTCTCATTGTCGTCTTGAATTTTGAGCTATCAAATCCATCTCATTCCCAAGATACTGACAAAAAATACTCCGGTTTTAATGGTTAACCATCAATATTAGCACAGAATTGAATAGGGCTTTGCAATATGCATTATTGCTTCTACCATCAAAACTGCAAGTTGTTTCCCACGGTACTTGATGGGGCGTATGTGCAAGTGCCAGGTTCTCATATCAAGTAGAGAAACAATGACATAAATCGGAACAGCACCTTTAAGAATGAGACAATTCAAATTTGAAATCCTTAATTCATGTTTTTATCTTTGAGCTTGACCTCCCTGGGCATCAAAGGAGAACAGTATTTGACATTGATTTTATGACCCAGGTAAAATATAATAAATGAAATGATATGAACTCAGATTAACCTTTCAGCTTGAAATGCAACTTTGACCTCATATATAAGGGACCTATATGTTGAATGTACGATTTCAATGGTTTCAACTTTTCAAACGAGACTCAAATGTACAGACAGAGCTTGTTCATTAGTCTGATTTCTCAAATACTACTCAATTTAAGAAAGTTAACATTGCATTCACATTTTTGTTAGTCTTGCTAGTTTGGGTAAAAAAACTCAAATATAACGCCAATCTTATAGCAAGTTATCGATAAGTTTTTTTTTATCATTCTTTTGTGTTTACTATTCTATGTTCTCTTTGTATTCCAAATATCACTTTAAATACAACCATCAGATTCAAAATATTTTGTGTTAATATCCATTTTACTTTAATTTGCCTGCTGCCGAGCACTGTTGGATGACAATCAGCTTAATTCGATCACACATGTTGTGGTAAAACACGGTACTCGAATATTATATCTTATAATTGTATAATGTGTTTATATGTGAATTTTGTTGTAATGAATAGAAATAACACTTACTGTGATCAACATTGGTCGAGATCTCGATCAAAAAATGTGGCAGGTATTATAAATGCTGCTTTGTGACATAAGAGGTGTGTTAATGGTTTGCAGTAACATTTGTGGGCTCTTGATGTGCCTGTGCCGCGGACTTATTTGCATATTACAGACCCCGGGACCACATTGCCTATAGATGCTGCTGCGTTAACTTGTTTTTTAATAAAATTTTTTAGGTTTTTTGGCGAAATTTGGCACAATTGTTTTTTGCCACACTTGTCTTGTCCTGTCTTGCACCTGTCTATCGTACATGTATAGGATTGTTTCAGTCTTTGCACATAGTTTAAGACTTAATTTAATTGCACATAATTTAAGGGGACCATTATTTCGAGTTTTACTCTGTATGGTTTTCCCACCATTTTTCTCCATTGCATTGATTGTATTTATTTCCTATGGTAAAATAAATTGAACTGAAATGAACAAACACAGCTTCGCATTAAGCCTATTATTTTAAGATACATGAAGTAGACCTTAATAGTGTACCTCATAAATCCTAAAACTAGATACAAAACATCTGGCTAAAAGCTGTAAGCATCTTTTTAGAGGATCTATCCTACTTGCATGGCACGGTGTATCACATGCATATATAGCATTGCACACCACATGCATAGCATGGTGCACATGGCAAGATGCACTACATGCATGGCATAGTGCACTACATGCATGGCAGAGTGCACTACATGCATGGCATGGTGCACTACATGCATGGCATGGTGCACTACATGCATGGCATGGTGCACTACATGCATGGCATGGTGCACTACATGCATGGCATGGTGCACTACATGCATGGCACGGTGAACTATATGCAGGGCATTGTGCACCACTTGCATGGCATGGCATACCACATGTAGACATGGCATACCACACGCATAGTATGGTGTACTATTTGTATAGTGTGGTCTACTATTTGTATATTTGCTCAATGTAGTGTACATTTTTATGACATGAGCAGATGCCAACTTGCAGAAGTGTCCTTTTGTTTGGCAAATTCTGAAATAACATTTCCTGTGAATCTGAGGGTCAGTACTCATACAGAAATTTCTGTGGAACACAGGCAAGGGTCATTCCTGAGTTTTTGCAAAATAGAGATATTGGAAACTTTCTAATGGTATAGTTTCTTATGACAAAACCTGTGTAAAACAAACACTGATAAGAGGGATACATTTTTTTCCTTCAAAATGTATTTATATGTTTTTGAAACATTTGGGTTGATTGTCCAGGGAAGGAAAGTATTTTCAGGCCTTATTGGCCTTCTGGACTCCATATTGTTGTTTCTGTCATGTATATAAATTGCTTTTTAATGTTATTGATGTATTGTATATATATATGGAAATAAATTGATTGACTAATTGATTGATTCTACTAGCTACATCCTGTGCAATTTTTTACAATATTATCAGTCCTTAAATTCTGTTCAAAGCATAAAATTTATTTTTTGGTTTTAGGTTCACTAGAAATCCCTGAGAAAAGGTTATTTCCAAACTTTCAGTTGATTCTGACTGTGCGCTTTGATGTTACGCGCAAATTGTTTGTATCACGCTGCTCCATAGGCCACTGTGTTGTAATTTCTATCTGTTTACGGACAGAAAATACAAAGTTACGAATTTCTTCATGAGCAGATCGAATTTACAAGTACGCTTATAGGCAACATGCCATACTTAGGCCAATGGTTCTGATATAAAAATCTCAACTTTTTTTAGTTAAGTCGGGAGATGAGGCTGTGGATCACAAAATGACCCTTTAAGAACTAATTCAGAGAAAATTTGTTTTGTCAAATTTCTTCCCCACTGCTTTAATTTTCACACAAACATCCATGATATTCTCAGAATAAATTAAAGGTGCTTGTTCCGATTTATGTCTATTGTGTTCTCTACTTGATATGAGTACCTGGCACTTGCACATATGCCCCATCAAGTACCGTGGAAACAAGCTTGCGGTTTTGATGGTAGAAGCAATAATGCGCATTGCAAAGCCCTATTCAATATTTTGCTAATATTGATGGTTAACCATTAATTTGTCAGTTTCTTGTTTTTATCTTGGGAATGAAATGGATTTGAGGGCTCAAATTTCAGGACAACAATGAGAAAAATACGGCCTTTCATCTGATATCAAAATCAATACCACTTCCGGGTAAATCAGGGGTGGGGCAAAAGACGATCGGAACATGCACCTTTAAAAGCAGCAGATATGTCCTTACCTCTATAATAAGATTTAGTAATAGCATCAAACTCTTCTTGACCTGCTGTATCCCATAACATTAACCTAACCTCTTCATCATTCAGTCTGTGGAAAAAGAAAGAGCATAAAAACAATCACATTAATGGGACAAGCAACAATTTGATAATCAGGAAATATCATAAAAATCCACGTACTGGTATTTTGTTTTAAGCATGCATATTATAGCCTGCAACTTGTAGGCTTGAAATCTGAAAAAAGTACATTTTATCTGACTGCACTTTCTATGGGTGCCTATCAAAAATCCAGCTTGAGATAAAAAAAAAACAAAACTTCCCTGCAAATGTCCCAGATTTGATGGGCGATATTGTGCACCCATGACCTGTACAGCTTGACCTCAAAAACATGTATACATTATTGACCTTTGTTTATTGTACAGGCCTACTACTGTTAGGATACAATTGTACCGCATGTCAATTTGTAGAGACACTATCTACACAGCAAACTTCTCAAATAATTCATTTTTTTTGTAACTATTTAGTGATTTTCCCCCTTCATGGAAGTATTGTTTAATGGAATTGTTCACACTTTGTCCCTTATTTATAAGCTAATATGATAAATTTCACTTTATTTTTTATCTTCTTGCATTATTGTTGCTTATTCCTTTAAGTATTAACAACAGTATCAACATATCAGTGAGGCTGTGAGAAACGATGTTTGTCACTACAAAATGCCAAGGTAGCTTAGCTGTGGTATGATTAATGTCTGTGCACTGAAAGGTTAGGAACTCACAAGTACATGTTGGTATGTTAACTTTTCAGAATTCTAACAACATGATATTACAGTACAGATCACTTGTGGGATATGCGCTGATTTTTACTGTTGTGAGTTACATTGACTGAACAAATAACAAGTCAAATTAACTTTAACTCACCTGTGACTTCATAACTAAACAACTTTTGATCTTTCTTGACAAAGAAAATAAGAACATTGTGGGATGTACTCCTATTTTCAGAAAAAATATGTCACTAAATATTTTTGGAATAAACAAAATATGAAAAATACTGCAAGTTAAAATGTGCAAGATCACCCTGGCGGGGACTCTAGTTGCTGGATTTAATTCATTGAGAATGTTAAGAGCAACTTTGCACAGTATTTCTGGGGGGAATTAATTAGAGCTGAAAATTTGGCGAGAGAGATTGCACATGCCGGTTTTTAGGGGAATAAGAGTGGAAAAGTCTGAAATACATGAAGTATGACCTTTGGCCTACACATCTGTCTGTCACAGTGTAAGTAGTGGTAGAGACAACAGCAGCTCGGAAGCCCGCCCCATAATCCTTTGCGCGCGAACCATATTATCGACTGCGAGTCTGGCAAATGCGTGTTGACTACATTTCTTTCTTTGTCGTCGGGAAGGTAACATCGGTCAAGTGTATCAAAACACCCTACGCTAGAGAGTACACGGTCACGAACGGTACACACTCAATGTTAAGGTGGAATCCCCCAGGTACAGGTTTTTTCATGGCCAAAATTTGTATTTTATTTAAATATTGAGCTTGGAACATTGCCTTTCTTTTGCTTCAAATTTGGTAAAAATCGGACATTCCTTCACAAAGTTGTGATTATTTTTGTTCGTCAAAGTCAGCGGCAAAGTCATGAATATCTTACGTATTTCCTTTATTTTTAATTCTTTTGTATTGTATTGTTTTGTGTTGATATTTTGGGGTAATATGAGCTTTTTAATATGATTCTGTAATAATTCTTTAATTTATTGCATTTAATATGCTGAAATACTTTTAACTTAAGTGTACTCTACATTTTATGATAATTTGACTTTATGAACTTAATTGGCTTATTAATTATTGTTAATTAATTAGACATTTTTTAACGGACAAAACTTTAAATGCAATTTCCTCAAAACAACGTTTTATGTCGTGTATCCCCACTTGGGACATGATTACTCAAAAAGTATTAATGGTAGAGCCTCCAAATTTGGACTGAAACTTGCTGAGGTGTAGGGCTTGAAACTGTACTAGAATTAAATAACTTGAACCTTGGGAACATACCTGTTGCCATGGTAACATAAAACAATAATTATTGATTTTTGATTTTGACCTTTCAGGTGACCCATCAAATGTCAGTCAATTTTTATAATTCTAGTACAGAATCAAGTTCTTTCTCTAAACAGCAATTTAGTTTTTAGTTCATTCCAATAGAGCATTTAGTTTTTGAGTAATCATGTCCCAACCGTCTCTACCTTCAAATTTTACCAAATTCAATATGGCTGCTGTTGCCATGGCAACAGGTCACATGACCAACTTTGTCATGCATATTTAGAGAGAGTAATGTCCAAGGTATATATTAAATCTAATAATGGCAAACTACATGTAAAGAACTTTAATGTACATGCATTAAGATCATGACCCTCCAAAAGTGGGGGATACCACCTTAAGCACTGCACATGAATTTGAAATTGTCAAGTCCAAAAGAAAATAAACATGCAAGTCCAATATTCCTAGCTAGCCCGATGCCTAGACATGTAAATAGTCTCATATTACGCACCATTGTTTTAATCATGCCGCTGGCGGATGCTAGGGGACCTATACTCTTTTCCTGTTCGCTCAATCGTACGCTCTAAATGCCCTACAGTTGATACTAGCTTTCTAGCTGGTTTCAAGAAATTCTGAAGATGATGAAGAAATATTTACACAAAGAAGCTCATAGCAATTGGGAATCATTTCTTGATCGTTCAAATACTATATCTCGATAATGTACAAGGAACGTTTGTTGTGCGGAACTATGATTAAGTGTAAACGAATTTGTAGGCGAAAAGGTACTTGGGAAGGTCTTCTGAGCCGCTGTTGGTAGAGACTAAGGTCCTGTGTTGCAAGTGTCATCCACATTGGGTCTGGGGTCCAATGGGTGCATGCAAAGTCAGACGGACAGACGCTGACGACAGATTTTGCTAAAGCGCTGGGGATAAAAAGAGAAAAAGGTAGGGAAGAGTGCTGGATTCTAATCCGATGCCAAGTCCAATATCTGGAGAAACGAATTAAAAACTTTAAGGGAAGTGCACTTTCTATGCACTTCCCTTATATTTCATAAGCTCTGAATTTGTGTTTATCTATGGAGTTTCTCAAGGTTTTAGATACAATTTAGACTGAATAACTTTTCAACAGCTGAATGTCTAACTTTAGAATTGCACTTACTCTATTTGTCTTTCTAAAAAATCTACTCCTATTGTCTTTTTGTAATCTTTGGTAAAGATGCCTTTACAGTACCGCTGTATCATGCTAGATTTTCCAACAGCTCCGTTGCCCACGACAACCACTTTTATGGCAATCTCAACATCCTCCTCCTTCATCTTGGAAAAAGTATTGTTACTAAGCAACTGAGAATGTCTTTTGTGTGGAATCCTGGAAGAGAGAGAAAGATGAAAAATATATATGAATAGATTGAACTTTGATACATTTCTGTCAATATTGAAGATAGAAGAGGAAATACGGTGAAACTATGCAAGTACAGTCCTGGGGTACTCAGATTTAGTTTTGGTCGGGCACGTGCAGCTAAGGACTCAAAACCCTTACCCCATTTCTAAGGGACAAGGGTCATTTGATAGAAAAGGGTCCCCATTTCTAAGTGTTTTGCTTCAAATATATATCAAGGGTCACCTGGCGAAATCAATGATAAAGTGCATTTTCTATGCTATAAGGGTTACGCAGTAATGGGCTTGGGCGGTAACACTTACCCATCTGCCAGTGAGCTCGTTGAATCAAGATATCCCATTGGATAACTTAAATTTGAACACTTTGTATTTTATAGCAAGGTTCAAACTTGAGGTGCATTTTCCCACAGGTTGTGTAGGGTTTGGGTCGGATGGAGTTTTAAACCAATCCCATAATGCATTGCAATATGCCTATAGATTCTGTGCTGCACTAAACTCATGTCAATACTCATGGATAAAATGTGTTCAAGAAGTTTAAGAACCACAAGACATTTCATGATCATGCTAAAAATTACCAAAGTTCTAATGCTTTGTGGGTGAAAATGAATGTAAATGTCAGGGTTTTTATGTGTAAGAATAGAATTTTTGTGGGATATCAACTTCCCCAAACCAGTGCATTGTGGAATGGACTCAACATGCTCTCTGAGCTGGGGCATTGTCGCTTAGCTTCACTTGTTGATTAAATCACCAGTGGCTCGTAATGCATTCAAAATTTTTAAGGCAAAAAACAAAAACAAACTAGAATTTGGCGGTTTGCGGCTTTCGCGCTCACTACGGTATATTCAAAGAATATAAGCTGTGGACCGCTCCATAAAAAACTTAACATTTTAGTGACACATACACACACACACACGCACAACAGATTGCAAAGTGGTCCTGCTGGCGGCCCACAAAAAACAAGTTTGTCTCAGAATGTGAAAAATGCAAATGGGCCTTTTCACAGTAAACCAACACCAAATGATCATGTATGTCAAACAATTTAAGCCTGGAAAAAGCAATTATGATTCTTTGCTTTGAAAATGTTAACACTAGCATTCCATTTTACTTGTAATAGAGAGATAGTTGTGTAAATTTCAACACTCTAAGTGAAACGTTTAAAATTGGCCTGCAGCAAGTCTATGGAAAAATTAACAGTTGAATTTTGACATACATTTGTTCAACCATTATTTACAATTTCAAAGCTGAGACTCAAATGTTAGTATGTACACTTAACATTTTTCTTAATCTATGAATTTCTAGATTGAGTACACACTTTCAAACCATTTACAGCAATGGGTAATAACTACCTGAACTGTAGCATGCAATTTTAGATTCCCCACGATAACACATTGACATACATGATGTACATTGTCAAACATGCTTTCAATGCTGAAACTGAAAGAGTTTGTTTTACACTTTCTAGATATGACTTTGACCCTAATTTCTTTATTGCAAATCATTTTAAGCATTGTCTTGTGCCTGTAACTTGTATTTTAACTATGTTAACTAAATTTTTTAACAGGCGAATATTTGATATACATTTGCAACTGTTACAATCTAACAGCTGTAAATGACAAAGTTGACATCCTTTACTCATTTAAATGCCAAACTATCTAACACTTTAAATATGGAATACATAGAGCTTATTAAAACATTGTACAATATGAACAATGATGAAGGAGGTGACCTGAAAGTTTCAGATAAAGTTTGACATACATGTTACCACTGTTACACATAAAATGAAAAAGGCTGTAGTATCTTTCCAGAAGATTTAACTTGAATCTTTTATTGTTTTGGTTGATTCTGACCATTTCTCTTTGTATCATAGCCATTTTTATCCAGTTTTCTTGAAAGTGATATCAAAAATAGCTGTTTTTGGCATGTGATTATGACAAGGCCAAATTTTGGTCATTTCTAGCATATAAATGGTCATAGAATGAAAACAAAACATCCTAACAGGCTGAAAATTTCAGCACTCTCTCCCAATAATAATCTACAATCTTGTTCAAAATTATTGGAACACTTTGTGCAGATTTGGTTCTCGCCCCCTCATTTTAATGTTGCATGAGTACGACACACTTGGGCAATCTCGCTCCATATTATTTTCAACACTGACTGGGAGGGGACAGGGAGGGGGAAAGAAAGATATAGTTACAATGCGTTTCAAGCCTATATCTCTTGCATAGCTGCCGATATTAACAAGTGTTCCAAGGACTTAAGAACAAGATTGTAGTACCTATAAAAATTACAAGCAAGTGCTACAAATACCATTCACAAAATCAAAGATGAAAGTTTAACACACTCAGGGTGTTAGTTTACTGTGAAAAGGCCCACATGCGAAATGGGCTACTCTGTTATAGAGAACAAAAGAATACAAATTGGTACACTCCCTGGTAGTCTGTTGTGCACACTGGATCCAGGACCCTACTAGGTATAAAAAAAAACCACAAATACCTGTTGTGGTCAGGTGCAGTGGTTGTGCTACTCAGGGAGACCACTTTGATTAAATTGTTTTGTGGTTTTAATCTTCCTGTATAAAACTCCATCAACTTCTTGCAAATGCGAGAAAAAGCCTGACAGATTAAACAAGCACTCTGCCTGCTTGTGGAAGCATGCATGGAACATAGGCCAGGTGAAATTGGAGGCCTCAAATTAGGTTCTTGATAGAATTCTCGCCATGGTATTGCTATGCTATTTCTTTAGTTTTACGGAGGAGAATATGCTCCACTCCTCGCATGATTTCTGCCTAATATGATCTGTGACAATATTTGTATCAGCTAGGTGTGTGAAACAATGAATGAAGTTGGTAGAGCGCGCCTTGAAAAAGGCTACCTTTCTCCCTGATCAGTGACAATCCTGATAACAATTTTCTCACCATTGACACAATATAAATGTCCAAGTATTTGACAGCCTATTGTCAGGTGTTTCAATAACAACCCGCTGTGCTATTCCCTGATAGAAATCTAATTTAATTCCGCTCACTTGAATGCCCTCAAAGCACAAAAATGTCAATCAACCGCTTAATGTACCTATATGGCCGATGAATCCAATTAGTATACCTCCAAAATCTCCCGTGAATTGATCATTTGTCACACACATAGCAGTGGTTCATCCATGCAACAAGACTTGTCTGACATGAACACTATACACGCTGAGATGAGGCAAAATCTGTGTACACGTTCTGGGTGTCTGCTCTCTGCGTAAAACAATGTGTATGTTATCCCAGGTTTGGCTTAAAGCAGAGTGCGTTGAAAGATTTTTTTTTACAATACAAATTGGTTCTTTAAAAGTTGGTGATGAAACAGCAGTGTTATTTGTAAAAGGTAAAGGTAAAGGGCGGACCGTGAAACAGGAATGGAGGCCCATCTCTCTTTCGAAGCGATTGGGCCAGACACAACCATATCATGTTGCTGTGTGGATCGCCACACCTCATTACAGCGAGGGTCTGTTACCTTCCCGCATTGAATAATGCCGGTACCATTTATACACTGGGTAGAGAGGATGTAATTGAGGTAAAGCGCCTTACGCAAGGGCGAAACACATTGGGCCCCAGCGGAGCTCGACCCCACAACCTTGAGGCGGGTCGAGCGCTGATCCAACTGACCACATGTGCCCTTTCATGGTAGTTTGGTAATGTCATATATATAATCATTCGCCAATGTCATTAAAATCCAATTATTTAAGAATGACCATTTTAAAGGTGTGTTTATATAGAAAGATTTAATATATGAGTGTCCCTTTAGTGAAGCCCCCTACTTGTTGCACTGATGCAAAGCTTACATAATAAATATCCCCCATCTGAAAGAATATGGATTAAGCTGAGAAATACTTCTTTGGTACATAAAGAAAGAATTGAAATTTGAATTTCCTATTGGAGCAAACACAAAAGAAGCCTATATTTCATATAAAATATACTAGGTGGTCCCTGTGGTTTCGCGATCAACTGGCTTTTTTTAAAGCACTACTTGTTTTGAAAATGTTTTTAGTGATTACCGGCTTTGGTGGGTGCATTATCTGCAGAAACCAATGAAACTTGATCTGGCCCGGACCACCAAAGCTAAGCTACACCACCCACACAAGTTCAGTGTGCGTACGAACCCCCGGCCTCTGAGGAAGAAGGGAGGACAGGAAGACCAAAGACATACATTGTGACAAACAGATGTGCAGCTTATAATATACATGTGCAAATCCAAATCACTTTATTTCACTTTTAACATTTCTGTGGCCAAATAAATGAAAGAAATCTGGGTGTCTATATGAAATCACCTATGGATGCCTTGAAATCTCTCATTACTACATATTTTTGTGTATCTTAAAGGGCATTTCGTGATTTCAGCACTGTTTATTCATTGATCACTAGATTGTCTTAGAAATATAAGCTTTATTCTCAAAATGGAAGATGATCCCGATTTGCGGTTTTGGTTATGAGCAAATGCTCGTTTCCACGGTCCCATAGGCTACTGTGCTTGTAATTTCGTCCATTTACGGACAGAAAATACATAATTGCGAATTACTTACAATGCGATCGAATTTGCCGTAAGATGGACCACATGTGGATTTTAAATAAGGCTAACGGTTCAGATGATATAAAATACAACATTTGTGGTTAAGTCGGGGGGACGAGGCTGTTGTATCACGAAATGCCCCTTTAAATTTGCGCTAGCTTGAGAGTGAAAAAAAACAGGAAAAACTCATGTCCACATGAACATTTCAACTGTAACAACAGTACTACATTACAGTTTAAGCCAGGGGGCGGGGGGGACAAACTAATAAACAAAAACACAAAAAAAATACAGACACATGAACAAACACATCAATTTGTAATCAAAGTCAGAGAAACAAATTTACACAAATTCACCCTGTGTGAAATAAATTGGCTTTAAAATAAGTAGTAAGGCCTTTCCATATTGGTCTCGGTATTAACAATTTAGTAAGCTGTGGGTAGGCGAGCCTCACATGCACATGGAATTTATACTTTTTTTTTTTTTTTTTTTTTTTTTTTTTGTTTTTTTTTTTTTTTTTTTTTTTTTTTTTTTTTTTTTTTTTTTTTTTTTTTTTTTTGTTTTTTTTTTTTTTTTTTTTTTTTTTTTTTTTTGTTCACTATTATTGCGATAAAACTGACATAAACAATACACAGTGCAGTGATTTTATTTTCCTTTAGTTGCCGTTATTTTCTTCAACAATCTGGAAGTGGGGACATTGGAATCGTCAACAAATTACAACCATGACTACAATACTCACAATCCTGGGACATTTTCTTTTTCATTTGTTCATGAGTTATGGCAGACCGTAACAAATGCATCTATTCATTTTTTATATTAAATGTACCTTGTATTAAAATCTGGCTTCTTAAAATGTGTGAGAAGAGGCCAAATGGTCCACTTTATATAAAATGTTGTAATTTGAATTTTACTGATGTGTTAATTGGAATTTTTCGCGTTTTCCCGGTTTAAGTGTTTCCATTTCCATGTGGTCCGAACATATAATACCCCATCATTCAAGTTGAATTGAATTTATTGGCAAATACTTTTTTAAAAAACTTAACAAAAATGTCACAATTGACGTTGCTTCCTTTGCAGAAAGTCCATGCAAAATGTGACCCTATATGAGGACTACAAATGTACTTCTTGATCTAGCTGAGAAAATAAAGAACAAACTCAAACTGTGCCTGAGATGAGGGAGTAATTCTTTTCCATATTTCCATTTTAGTGAATAACCATTAGGTAAATTTAAAAACTGGGACCATCCTCATGACGCTATGGAGGTAACTCACAAAAGCACCTGTGGTGCTTGTATGTTAATAAGGCGGGCTAATAATACTTACCTGACGTACAGAATGCAAGAAACAATTTTGCAATCCCCTCTGGGGATGCAGAACCGCCAAATATACTCCTAAAATAATACCCATACCAAAGGGTGTGGTTCCCCCCGTGGGACATATTACCCAACAGGCACCACGCCATCCATCGTCCTTCTCAGCTGACTCTCCCATAAAGGCGGGAGTTCGCTCAGGGGGATGGGATGGGAGGGAGTCACCTCAGGTAAGTATTAGCCCGCTCCTTAGTAACATACAAAGCCCCAAGGTGCTTTTGTAGTTACTTGCGGGCTTAATACTTACTCTGTCGTAGACTCAATACAAATTTCATCAAGTCAGACTAGAGCCGAAGCGAGGACGGAGTGAGCGAACTCAGAGCCCCGAAAAAGGGGAAACCACAAAGTTTAAAACAACAAAAAGAAAATAAACTAATTAACAGTTTAGGCCAAAGACTAATCACTAAGGTCAGAAAGTTGGCATGTAACAGTAAGGTACGACACAAAAGCTTAAAACCCAAAATGCGGGTGAGCTCCACTGATTAAGACTGCAAATAGAAAACTTGACCTACTCATGACAAGACTCAAATCTAACAGATATGTCTCAGAAGGCAGTTTTGGGAAAATACAAGACAGTCTGTATACATAAAAACATTAATTGTTAACCCAAGCAAAATGGCCCAAGGTTGAAGAAATTGCTCGAGAAGGGAGAGCAAAAGAGATGCTCTACCTACTGCGCTGGAATTCGTTACCTCAACCAGCAACATACATACTAAAAAGCGGTTGGACGGTCATGATCGAGGTAGCGAAAGTTGTATGATATCACCTATCAGATATCACAGATCATCCTAATGGACGACTTGTCGCCGCTAAATGGATGTGACTGACGCGACTACGACTACCAAAGGCGGATACCCCGATAGTCGAAATTAGGCCACAAAATCAAGATAAAATTCGCTTAGAGCTCTTTAGGATAAAATATGCAAGGAATTCAGAGTTATCCCAAATCTGTGTACAAGTGAACGCACGAAAATACTCTCTATAGACGAGAAATAATAAAATTTTCTACGTGCGAACAAACAATCATGAAGTTAAACAATAACGAGAACCAAGTATTAAACAAATTTCATGATTAACTACGCAAAAGAAAAAGACATTCTTGACAAAATCTGCAGCAAAAGACGCATCGTTTTGTGCCACAAGTTTTGTAACGAGATTGGCTGATAACATGATCAAACTCAGGCCACCGATTGCCAATACAACCCGCCGTGAACCAAACACGGAGTTAGTCCACAAAGTGAATCTTGAACTGTTTACCAACACCGGTCTGCGATGTCCGCACAATGTGTCCGCCGAGCCTAAGACCTCGGTACCTTCGCCAAGATAAAACTTAGTGCGATTGTTTGTTTCGGCGAAACAATTGGAAAGGTTTCAATAGAAAGGATCCACCGCGCACAATGAAACTGAAGCGGCGCACGTGGTATCCTCGGGGATTTCCCGGAAACAGTACTAGAAAGGATCCACCCCGCCACATGTACCTGAAACCAGCTCTGCTGTTAAAGCACGTGGGATTCGGCCCCGAAGGACCTAATATCCCCGTAAACAAAAAAATTACAAAGCAGGATTGTAATAATCTGCGATTTTTAGAAGTAAGGCCATAGAGACCCAAAGATGCAAATTCGACGAGAATCACACAATCGATTTACGCAGTGCATCTCGTAGCATTCCTATTTGATATGAAGATTAACTTCTACAAAAGAATCATGTAGGCCTATTGTAATGCTTTGAAGTGATAAAACTCTCGCAAACTCAGGCGATTTATGAGAACATAGAGGATGAACGTCGACATAAAAACTACGGACATCGCTCTAGGAGCTATCATCATAGGACCTAAGAGATCCGGAAATTACATTTAAACAAAAGAAAATGGTATCTTGTTACGGAACCGTGTGGTGTCAAGGAGATAGGTCCACGATGAAAATAATAACACTGATAGCCAATAAAAGTATAATCTAGAGGGGGCATTTCAAAATAACTCTGGAGAAATACTAAAATAGCAGTAAATGCTCATAACCATGCAGCTTGAAAAGATGTCTAGCAGTTGTAACCAAACAGATCACTTTTAATGCTTCTAAGAGACATAAAATAATCCGCTAATAGCAAACAATAGTCCCTTAAAGCGATTCAAATAAAGACAAAAGACAAACTGTTCCGAAAATGAATCATAATGTCTAGCTTTGTTTAAAAAATGTGGACGATAAGACCCTGGAGTACTAGCTAGTATTCAGATATAGGTCCGCTCCAGGGAGTGAAAAGGCGGATGGAGGAGGGGGGAGCATGGCTGAGTTTCAGCAAATTGTCCCACCTCCGATTCCAGATATCGAGGAACTATGTCCGACATTGGAACTCAAAGGAAGGGGGCGAGACGGACTGTAAGATGGAGAAGGAAGCAGTTGAACGGGACACGTGTATTTCGAGTCTGCTCCAAGTTGTAAAGGACGACAAAAATCGTCATAAATCATGTTAATCCATGTACAATCTCAAAACTTAGTCAAGATATTGTATGAACTGAATGGGTTAAAACAAGTGGTTAAACCAAAGTTTTAACCCAATGAGAATACTCTCCGGATAAGGACGCCATGGTAGGATCCCTTTTTAGGTCGTAAATGTGCACTAAAAGCACCGGGAAAATATGAGAAGAAGAGAATTTGTCCAAAAGGAATAGATAACTCGGTGAAAAAAAGAGAAACCAAAGCCATTCAGAGACGGCCCGGAAAAAACACGGAGGGTGAGGGTTGCAATCTAAAATCAAATGAAGTGCCTAAGAAACCCTTTATATGCTATGAATTTAAACACCGAGGCCAGGTCTCCATTCAGAACCTCTGGGTCTGAAAGGGGACCTCCAAAGTTAAAGACCAAAATATGTCGACCTTAGATATATCAGAAATAGGCTTATAGCGAAAGCGCACACGCCCACTTTCTCTAAGAGAATACTCTGTAGAAAAGTAGAATGGAACATAAGCGTCAAGCGAAACAGTATCCTGTGGGCTGAACTAAACGCACGCCCACGGGACCATGCGAGTGCTTATATAAGACACATCTCAATATGAGCCAATCTAGATATATGGATGGCCAATATATCGCAAAGAGTAGAAAAGCGGTCATCAACTTCTTGCTAACAGACCTGTGGTCGGAAGTGATGGTAACGATATAAGAAAAAATGCCCCTAGCACAATCAATACTACCTCGTAGTAGTGGGAGGCCTTGGGACTTATGATAAGAGGGAGGTGCCCCTCCCCAAGAGTGGAAAAGACACGACGTATAAGGTCTTGAATCAAGTCGACTTGACACAGCAGCCTTAGCCGATGAGAAGACCCCAAGACGAAAATATCGGGGAAGGGGGAGTTCTCAAGTTCTAATAGAGGTCTTAAATAGTGACCCATTACAAAGCACAAATTAGCCATTAATCGCATTGGGCTGAGCCGGCTTAGAGCTGAATTGAATGGAGGGGTAAGTACACACCCATGAACCAGGTGTGGTGTGTCGTAATGACATCGGAGGTGCGGTCGAAACACTAACTGCAGGATCGACCGGAACAACTTGTCTCGGAAACATTCGAGCCGAACCCAACGAAGCGGAATTGTGCTCATACATGGCGACAAGGACTGCCTCCGAGGTGCTGCAAATACTGGAGCATAGGGTGGACACGGAAATAGCCGAGTAACGGCGGCCGAACAACCGAGATACGCAACTGAGGAATCGGATAGGACCGGATACAGAACGGGCAAGTTTCTTTACACCGGTGCCGACGCTAACACGGAATAGGGCATGCCGGTGGATATATAATACCGTGTCCGTACGTACATGTTGCATGGTAGCTGAGACATTTAAGTTTCTTTACACCGCCCAGTTCAATAAGCAAGGTATCAATCGTCAATGAGAAACTGAGCCCGCAGCAATGTCTAACAGTGGCAAATATGTCCGTTTAGGGTCATCCACCTGTCTCCCCCCCCTTTCTCTTCATCCAACAAAAGACAGAGAGGAGAGGGAACAAATAGTTGGAAAGGCAGTATGGAAAATGACAAACAGAAAAGTTCCTTGAGAAGAGAAAAACAGGGTTGTTACATATGAGTTATGAGTTTAGAATCTCAATAATGATTAAAAATGGCTGGGAGGAGCGAACCATAAATAAACTCCGGAATAAGCCAGAAACAGACAGGAGGTTATCAAAAATGGATCCATGAATCCAAAAGGATCCCCTCAATATTCTCCTTGAAAATATTTCTGTAGCACGCAAATAAAGGAGTTGAACACCTCAGCCACGGCAGAGCAATCGGAAATAAAGGATAAATATATCCAATCCATATCCTTAAAGTCCAAAAAATGCATCTTTGCCCTTAATAAAAATCACGGGCGAACCCGTCGTGTTTCAGGGTGAAAATGCCCTAGATCTAACAAGATAATAACACTACATCTCCCTTTTTGCGATGATCGATGAGGTTGAGTAGTAATTATCTCAGGGTCATTAAAGGAATGGTCGAGACCAAACAGTGACCGCATCTTAGCCATCAAAGTAAACGGAAACTGAATTAAGAGTCTCTATGGGGCGAAGAGTCCTTCAACACGACTACCCCGCTCAAGTTCCCAACGGAACACGATGGTAGTTACAGAGGCGGGTCGCCACCCGAAGGGGGACACCCAAAGGAAGTGTTAGAGGCCACAGAGGCAGTCAAAAAGAACAACTGTTATATGACAACTGCGATAAGAAACCCGATGGTAGCCGAGTAACTAAGGCACCACTTAAGTTTTTTTTGTTCTAAACAACGATAGAGATCGAGGTCAAACGATTGAATCACAGACTAGAACCAAGAACTGAGGATTCAAGACTGTGGTAAAAGGATGACCAGTCATGCTTGAGACAGGAATAGACCACCAAAGAAAGGAGGGACAAGGATGAACCCGCTGGTTGTCCTGGATGGCCTTGGAGACCACCATATAAATAGCTAAAATCGCTTAAGCTAAGCCGATAAAGCTTGAAGTGTAAATTACCATGCCAGATTGGCCTTTGGACCATTTGAACAAATAATCACCTGGGCGTGGCTGACAATAACGACTCTATGGGGGCTCCGGTTCGAAACACTGATCTACGAACGGACCCGAAGCACCAGAGGAATCGAAACACTTGGCGCAAACATATTGGAAAGCAAATACTGGAGCTAATAGGTGCGAAAACACTTTCGAACGGTAATAAGCATTAAGTGTTAACAGCCAAAGAGACGGCTGCCGAAAGTTCACGAGGATTTGCTCGGAAGAAACGGTTTAAGGATAACAGACACCGGTTATTCTGCAATAAAGAAATTACCTAGGCGCTGAGCAGTTACAAGCTCGTGGGAATGGACGATACAATCAACGGCTGATATTTTTTTATTGTTTGAACGAAGTATCTGAGCACAATCGGAAATCTTCGGGCCGAACCTATTGTGGGCAATAAAAGTGCTAACAGGTGGGCCACAACACTCTCCCGAAACGAAACGATGACCTTTGCCTGAACGCACGGGAGGAGTGGAAACAACCGAATAACGGTGGCCGAAACCTCCCGAGTCGCCAAGAAAATGGACCGGAAAGAAAAGGCAATAGAAGTGACGGAACTGGTACAACCAGGACCAATCGACTCGGAAACAAAACCCGAGGAATTCCGACAGAAAATGGTGTCGGAAGAGACGAAGCTCAGCGACAACGGCTCTCTTAGTTAGAGATTACCGAATTATCCGCCAACGGAACTCGGCCCTAGACCTAAGGAGTCTCAGGCTCCGTTTATTTACCTAATTCCCCAACAACACTAGGCTATGCCGATGAGGGTTTGGGGTGTAGTAAAAACGATTAAAGACTCGGACGGAAGTGACGGAACTGGTACAACCAGGACCAATCGACTCGGACACAAAACCCGAGAAATTCCGACAAAAGGTCGGCGGAAGAGCCGAAGCTCAGCAACGGTTGGCTCTCTTGTGAAGAGATTAAACGAATCCTTGCCGATCGGAAACTCGGCCCCGGACCTTTGAGTCTCGGAGCTCTGTTTGTTCAACCTTATTCCCTGCAGCAGGCTGTGCGTGCAGGTTTGGGGGGTGATAGACCGATATCAAAGACTTACAGGCCTCTACCTTTCCCATGCATATGCTGACCTCATCGAGGCGTTGGACGATCCGAATGTCAAAAGCTGTCGCATGAATATTAACCACATCATCCATAGTAAGGGAAAATAAAAACATGTAAATATGATAATAACGTTGAACACTTAAGTGGAAATGAATAAGCCAAACATAAAATTATTTCCCTTAAACATAACTAATATATAACTATCCTTTAACACTGTAAAACAGAAGTTACCAAGGGAAGACAGGATGAAAGGGAAACAGAAGGAAATCACGGGAGACGGAATATGGCAGTCCCGTGTGAAAGGCAACGGTTTGGTTCAAATTAATGACACCGGACGTCGGGCAAAAAGTACCAAATAAATAGGCTCCTCCGAACCCTTAAATACATCCAAAACAGGGAAACAAGGGTGAGGGAGTATAAAGGAGGCCTGCAAGTCTATAGAGGTGAAAATGAACACTTATAGACATGAAAAATACCCCGATTTAGATGAATACCTTAAGAGTACAGAAAAAATAAAACCTTATGGTAAGTCCAAATATAGAGAAGGAACGATGGATGGAGTGGTGCATGTTGGGTAATATGTCACCACGGGGGGAACCACACCCCTTTTGGGTATGGGTATTATTTTAGGAGTATATTTGGAGGTTCTGCATCCCCAGAGAGGATGCAATTTGTATTGAGTCTACGTCAGAGTAAGTATTAAGCCCGCAAGTAACACACAATTTTCCTCCCCACAACTGCCTTTGACCCCATCACTATACATGTACAAGAACCTCACACAGACAGGTCATAATTGACTTTTTTAAGGCCAAGTAAATGTGTTTCTCGTCCCCGCCCGCTCTGATTTTTGACGACGCCCATTTTTTGTTAATTGTCATTTTCGAAAATTCGGTAAAGTGAACCCTTTCTATGATTCTGAATAGCGAACCTAGAAAAACGAAACCTTTGGAATATTGAGATTACCCCTGATACACAAAAGTTTACTGCAACATAATGGAAAATCTGATTCATCCCAAACTCAGGAATTGAACACTTTAGGTGACCATCTTTAATTCTAGTTGATTACATGTATTTGTAATTTATACAAAAATTATATTTTAATAAAAACCTCTTGAGTCGGCCTTTAAACAAGAAAAGCTCTATCCTTATTTTTTTATCTGCATAGATAGTGGGTCTTATTTTCTAACAAAAATAAAGTACAGAAACAGGGGAAGTGTACTTGTTGAAGAATGGCATAGAAGAATTGATAAAATAGCTTGAGTTTCCAGTTTAAACACCAGAATGGCCATTTTAGACACATTATGTCATAATGTGTCTAAAATGGCTCATAATTATTTAGTTTAAACACCAGAATGGCCATTTTAGACACATTATGTCATAATGTGTCTAAAATGGCTCATAATATTGTATCATAATTTATGATACAGTATTATAACACCTGAACATGTGACAGGAGCAAGTTGGTTAAGCTATAATACTTTGAACTCTTAATTTTGAACATACTACAGTATCTTTCAAAAATCCCTTGGACACGTACATGTAACTATGTACGCCGCATTTCCCGCCAATACGATGCACCGTTGGATTCCATGTAAGCGCAGTTTACACAAACAGATACACACGCGTATGTCATGTCCAAGGGATTATGAAAAACACTGTAGTGAAAAGACAAAATTCAAAGTGGCACCTATCATGAAACAGGCCTTTATCAATTTAATTCTTGGCAAATTTTCTATGATACATACCTTTCTTTCTATAAGTCAAGACAACTCTGAATTTGTTCAAAATCATGCATAAACCTTAATCATTGTTGGTGTTTGTAATACAAATGTAATGCGATGGCCAATACTATTACAAATTATTCACAACAAAAACCAGCCATTGATGATAAAATGTTGTCAGGATTCATTTAATATCCATGATAACATCAAGGTCATATTTTTTTTATCTCAAACTCCAATGTACAAGTAGTGCATAGCAACACATGCCATCATACGGCTACATCTGCAAAAAGCTTCTTAAATTCCCATCAACAAATTTTACAGGTTTCACAGCAGGTGGACATCAGAGTGCTCAATACATTTTTGCTATGACTTTGCTGCATTTTTTAAATATGAATAGAGGTTCCCGCCCCCAAAAAAAAAACATGTTTGTCTCATAAGATTTGAAAAAGACATTGTGAAATTCAGTTTTTTAAGTGTGGAAAATGATGATATGGGTTTTGTATTTTTGTATTGCATTTTTTGAACTTTTTTTTGTTTCGCTTTGAGGCAGAATTTTTCTTTCGGAAATTAAAAAAAAAAAAATTCAGGTGAGCAAGAGATTAAAAACATTAAAAAAAAATAAATGCGCTAAAAAAATTAAAGGCAATGCATGTATCTCGAGACAAACATTTTTTTTATTTGGCCTTATGTTTGGATATGGACTGTTTAGTGTACTTCACAAAAAATTATTGACCTATACAAAAGGTTAGAAGGACTTAGCTATATGTTAAAATCTCCTACCAAGATAATCATCTCACATTATCTTTGTGATGCGATCTGGAAAACCCGCCACATGGTGTGAATTTATATTTTGAGTTTTTACTATAACCACAGCCGTGTTGAAAATATTAAGTTTCCATTCCATAACTGTTTTACTTCTTTCTTCTTTGATACACCATCACTGTTACTCCTTATGACACTGGTTTTTTTAACATATCCCACAAGTGCAACCAAGGGGGTGAAAATTGAGTACATTTGTAGAGAGAGGCTTTTAAATACTGTTTTTTAACTTAGACACCATATTTTAATGAAAAGAAAGTGTTTTTGAGGCTTAATCTTGCATTGATTATATGTTACAGGTATGAACTGTAGAGCATGACCTCCATTTTCTATTAAACCCCTTTCATAATAAGACCACTTTCCAGTTGCTATTGCTTTTTGCAATATCGATGACCCAAATAATATAGGTGACCATCAAGCAATAAGGTCGATTATGCGCTTTTCATGTTCCTGTGGGTCACTAGACAAAATTTTAGAGCCAAGAATGCTAAAAATCCTCATATTTCGCTGTTTTTGACATCTAACAGTGTCGAAAAAATTTAAAACAGCTTAATCCTTTGTATTACTTCATATGTCATACAAATCCACTGAGTAATTACTTGCACCAATCATTTTGGGAAAAACCTCCTTGAAATGAAATATTTCTGACTGATCATTGCCTGTGTTGCGGATCGTTACATGATGTCAACAATTCCTAGTTTGGACTGTCTTTCAAGACCAGTTATGTGTTAAATTAAACTTTCAATGTAGTTTGCAATGACTTTTATGCAAACTAATTAATATTTTACATACAAAAAGGTATGTTACAATGCCTATATGTTCTAAAATATTTATAATAAGGTTCCCAAATTAAATTTCCATATTATTTGGCACGTAATGCATTGTCTCATGTTAGAAGAGAAAAATGAAATAATTTACTTTTTAAAAAGTTTAAACTTGGCTGTTGTAATAGCTACAATACAACCAACAAACTCAAGTACATGTAAATAACACCATGAAAATCTACCTTTCAGCTCCCAAATTACATTCAAATGTTAGACATACAGTTGTTGCGGGCGGTACATTTTGTTGACTTCACACTACTGATGTGGCTGTTCAAGACAGTTAAAAAATTTGAGATATCCCTTGTGTGTCCAAAACTTTTACATATCAAATCTGAACATGAAATGAAATATTGGTAATTTTACAGGACTCAATCACAGTAAGTTAAATACCAGAATTGGTGTACTTAACCCATACAGACACTCAATTGATGTTATATGGAATAGCCAGTCTCCATATTGTATAGTACATGACGTGAAGTGGGGGTTTATGTAATTAAAACTGTTAACTCAGTATGAATCTGTATAAAGGTATTTCTAAAATTTATTTTTGGAAATGCACAATTACATAAGATCATTTGGCTACCTTTTGTTGAGCTAATGGTGCTTAAAATCTATAAAAATAAAGGAATATTTTGCTTTAGTTTCATAAATGGTAATAAAATTGATATACTGCACATGGTTTACACTCAGAATTTAACATTAGAGGTTCTTGGGTCAATTTTATAAGTTATTTTTGCCAATTTTCCTAATATTTATGAAAATAGCAACTTATAGCTTGTGGCCCATTTAAGTGACAAGGGTAATTGTCCGCAACATATTCTACATGCATTGCGATCTTTGTAATGACTCGTTTTTGTTTGTTTTGGTCTTAATTTCCTTTTCTTGTTCTGAATCTGTAAAATAAACAAAATAGGGACAGACGGTGGTCCCAAATAGGTCGTCCGATTAGGTAATGGTTCTAGAACCATCAGAAGACCACCACCACCATCCCTGACCCACACACAACCCATCACAAGGGTCAGCCCTATGCAATACCCGGCCATACCCCATACCCCCGACCACATCTCAAAAACCCCCGGACCACACCCCAAACCAACATACCCCATACCCGGAGCAAACATCCTTACCCCAGACACACCCCTTACCCCCTGACACGCCCCTACCCCCTGACCACACTCCATACCCCCAACCACACCCCCTACCCCAGACACAGCCCCTTACCCACGACCCACATCCCCATACCTACGACCACACCCCCATACCTCTGAACCATACACACGGCCATACCCCACACCCACAGACCACAACCCATTCAATGGGCAACACCAATACTTCCAAGACCACACCTCATATAACCGAACCACACCCCACACCTCGACCAATGTTCGTCAGCCCCCATGCACTACCAACCCTACACCCACATACCTCCAGACCACACCCCTAGGGACTACATCGCCACACCCGGGACACCCAGGACCACACCAACACCCACAGACCACACCAAACACCCACAGACACACCAACACCCAAAGACCAAAACCCAAACAACAAGACAACACCCAAAACACACACACCAAACCCACACCCACAGACCCACCACCCACACACCACACCCAACACCCACAGGCCACACCCAACAACCACAGGCACAAACCCCCCCAACACCACAGACCACCCCAACACCCACAGACCACAACCAACACCACAGACCACACCCAATGCCCACAGACCATGCCCACAGACCACACCCAACGCCCACAGACCACAACCCACACCCCTCAACCCCATACCACCAAGACCACCACCCATACCGTCCAGACCACAACCACATACCGCCAGACCACAACCCCATACCGCAAGACACAAAAACAACAGACCACAAACCCAATAAACCGCACAGACAAACACCAGACCGCCAGGACCACAACCCCTCCTGACCCACACCCCCATACCTGACCACACCCCATACCACTGACCACACCCCCATACCTCCTACCACACCCCATACCCCTGACCACACCTCACCCCTGACCACACCCCATACCCCTGACCACACCCCATACCCCGGACCACACCCCAGACCATGACCACACCCCATACCCATACCACACCCCATACCCATGACCACTCCCATCCCACACAGCACACACACCCACAGACCAAACACACCTGGACCATACCCACGGACAAAACCACAGACCACACCCCATACCCTGGGCCACACCCTACTTCCAAGACAACACCCCCATACCACACCCCAGTCAAATCAGTTCGAAGGGCCCACCAAGTTTCAGCACACTGTGTGACGTACAGAATTCCAGAATTTTGTTCACAAGTGTCATGAAAATCATAGGAAAATAGGTCAACATATTGCTAATTAAGTATGCAAATTTACGTTACTACAATGATCATATATACTGTTTGTAAATAGAATCAGTTCGAAAGAATCTGTAACCCCGCAACCCTCCACCAAGTTTCAGCCCTGTATGAAATACGGATATCATGGTATTTTGTTCACAATAAAAGTGTCAATGAAAATATGAAAAAATAGGTAAAATATGGCTAATTAATTATGCAAATTAGGACTACAATGAATAATTACTGTTTGTAAATCGAATCAGTTCGAGAATATGTAGCCCGCAACATTCAACCACGTTTCAGCCCACTGGGTGACGTACAGATCTCCAGATATTTTGTTCACAAAAAAGTGTCAATGAAAATCATGAAAATTGGACTCACAATATGGCAATTATGCAAAGTAGGTACTTAGAATGCATATATACTGAGTACTCTAATCAGTTCGAGAATCTGTAGCCCCCGCACCCTTCCACTAAGTTTCAGTCCTGTGTGACGTATAGATTTCATATATTTTGTTCAGAAGAAATGCTCACGCCGACGCCGCCGACACACGGATCATGGTGCCATAAGGTCTTTCCCTCTCGGAGCTACCTAAAAATGAAAAAACCAATTGTATATCATTCTAAATTCTAATAGCACTTATACTAGGTATGATCTGCTTATCAACATTCAAATGACCGTCCCGCAACAAAAGCAGTTTCTACCTGTGAAAGGGTACTTTGCAGGTAAAGACATGCAAAAGAAAGTTTAAATTTATGGAAATAGGGCTACTTAAAAGTGCTTGTTCTGATATGTCACCTACCTCTAACAATGCAAAGTACTGACATATCATTAATGAATGTTAAAAGTTACAATTAAAGCCTAATAAAATGCATATTTTTTCACTAAACTTAACTATAGATTTGTTTGTTGTAGTCTAAATAATAAAAATAGGTTAGATTATAATAAGTACAATATTTACCAATTCTGATGAAGATTAATAAGGAAACCGCATCAAATAGCTTATTTTTCTTCAACATTGACAACGTACGCAACACATTTTGCAAACTACGTTTAAATAGTAATAAAGGTAAGTAAATTAGTTAAAAGCAGTTTTTGCTCTTATTAATGTTTTAGCATGTGTTAATAAACCATAGATATACTTCCTGATTTTACTTCTATATAAGAAAAAAACCTTGCTATTGTGTTGCGGACGTACTAGTGTTTTGCCGATGTTACAAGTGTTGACGGAAAGAATGTAACAGCATCATACATGGAAAATAAAAAGAGGGAAATTGTTGCCTGGATCTGTGGGAAGTGTTTTTGAGGCACTTTTAGTTTAAATTACAATTAAATCATGAGGTCAAGTAGCTGTCGCCTAGGCAACAGACTGTAAATATATGCAGATTCACAAATATGTTGATGGAAAATTATCTTTTTATAGTGCATCGATTTGTAAAAAAACATGCGATATCAGAATTGTATTTTTGTTTCATTATAATTGGTAATAGATGAACTATTTCAACATTCCTATCAACAAAACAACCTGTGCCGTCTAATTTAAGGCATGTTTCGGCTAAAGTTGGTGTGAATTGTTGACGGAAAATGCAACGTCGCCACATCATTTTTTGATTGACCACCTCATTAGAACATGGAAATATGCATGGGAGTCCCAACTAGATTTCTGAACAGATCTAAACATGTGTCCAGATTGCTATATGAAATATGAATATCACATGTTGTTTCTTTGTTGCATGGCAGATAATTTCCAATTTGTAACTAGTTGCTAGGTTGACAAAATTCCCCCTTCCACATTTGGGCTGTTTAGGCATGTCCAGCACACACACGGAGGAATCACCCAAACTTTATTTAAGCTATGGGAGCTTAAACTAGGTCTATACTTCATATACATCACAAAATAATTCAGCTTGCTGATACACATTTTTTTGTGGGGCTCCTCCAAGTGTCATTAAGCTTTTTGGTATTATGTTAAAAAAAAACCAGAGCTTATACAATCTGACAAAAATCAGTACAATATAACAGATTTAAGCTTTTTCTTATTTTGTCAAACTGCCCTTGTGCGACATGTGGCGGGGTTTTCCCAGATCACATCACCTTTGCCATTTTGTGGATCTTTTACTGAAAGTAAAGGTTTCCGGAAAGGAATATTTGGACATTTTAAGCACCTTTTTCAAAATATGTACGTGTAATTTTAGTAAGACTTAGTTTCTCTCAAATGAATTTCTACTCTTAGATCTAACCTTCAATGCTACCATGTATATATAATACATAACATTCAAAATATGTACGTGTAATTTTAGTAAGAAATTAGTTCTATTCAAATGAATTCTATATCTTAATGATCTAACCTTCAAGCTACAATTAATATAATACATACATTCAAATATGTACGTGTAAGTTTTATAAGAAATTATTTATTCAAATGAATTCTAATCTTAATGATCTAACCTTCAATGCTACAATTTATATTAACAAATGCTGTCCTTATTTTAGTACAAATCAGACTGCCTCAAATTGGGGAACGTTATAATAGCATTCTTTGTTGTGGGAGAGGGCATCTTTTAAATTTGACCGAGCAAATTTGCCCTTTTTGAATACCAAGTTTTTGTCCCTGGAAATCAATTTGTTCTAATATTCATCATTATTACAGGAAGTTTATAGTGCTTATTTTCCCATCTAAAATATTGGCAATATTCTGCTTTAACTTTACAAACACTTGCGCTTACATGTATAATTTTTCAGACTTTGACAAATTAGAATTGAGGGACATTTTGCAATCTTGGAGTGAAATTTGAATTGTATTCCTGGGGACATTTGGAATTTTTTCCAGCCTGCGCAAGCCTTTCTGACTACAAAAAAAATTAGGAGAGGATTTTTTTTTACAATTTTTGACAGAACTTTGTTTTTGAATCTCATTTTTTACCAAATTAACTATGGAACCACTTTTGTTTCACACTTCACTATAAATACCCGTATAGTTGAAAAAAAAAATTAATTCCATCATCTGTAAAAGATTTACCATTACAATCAGGACTATTCCCAATTAAGCATTTTTTAAATGAAAACTTTCAATGTCAAAATTTTTAAACCTATATGTAATTTTGCAAAAAAAGTAGGTGGTGTAAACTTGTGTTTGAAAGATCAGTGGATGTGCTAGCTTATGCTTGCCTCAGAAATTAAGAGACCTTAAAGGCCAAATAAAACAATGTTTGTCCTCATCAGAAATGTCGCAAAAAAGGCAACGCGAACTGCGGTTTTTTTTTTTTCAGTTTGGAAAAAATACTAATTCATAATGCGAAATGCAGGTTTTATTTGTTATTTTGCTTAATTACTTTTTTACTACCCTACTTTTTCAGCTGCCGGCATCCAAATTTTCTTTTTTCCTGAAATTTAAAAATTATGAGAAAGTAAGAAACCTAAAAAAATGGTAAAAAAAATAATTTTTAAAGTAATGCATGTGATCTTCGAGACAAACTTGTTTTTTTTTTTTTTTTTGCCTAAACTCTTTTATTTACCTGTCAGTGTGGTCATTTGGTAAATTCAAATGTGTACCCCAATTTTAAATCAGCCCATAAATGGTAATCAACAATGCAAATCGATGATTACCGTACCTTAAAAAAATAGCCAAATCTGGAACAAATTTGGTTATACTTTTTCAATATGATGAATTTTAACATATTGTTCACATTCCCCTCTCCCACTCACACCCAGTTGATTAATTCATTGAGTTTAAAGCTTCTCTGCAGTTAAATGTACTTAGTACTATAGTTATAGAAGATTATGTTTCACCTGACCCAAAAGAGATCCTGCATATTATGTACACATAGCAGGGTCGTGACCTTCTGATTGGCTAGCGGGTAACCCATGGCAACTGGTGTAAATGAACTCTTACATTTACACTACTGTAATCCTACACTCAATTGTTATAATTTCCAATGTAAATTGTATACATTTGATTTGCAAGTATTACTTGTTAAGTACAGTATAGACATCTTATGGTTTGCAACATATCCCCACAGTCCCAAAGATGGTGATGCATGAAAATTTACTCTAGTCCAAAAACGAATAGCTAGATAATTGCCCCTCTACCTCGGGGAATTTGTGATTTTCTGCCGCCACTTTACAGTGAAAAAATAAACGTGTAGGGCTATATCTTTACTAACAAAAAACAACACTTTAATGCATGTGATTGCCCCTCTGATATATGTGATCCCCTTTAGTGGAGCGGTCTGGACTGCAAAATTGTCGACAACCCCTCCCCTCGGTATACAACAAAACGCAACCACTTCTATTCGAAAGATAGTAATAAATAATTTTTTAAAAATGATGGTTGTGGTCAAAAACTTTGGTGGCAGGGGTGTTTTTTGGGTCAAAAAATCATGTTTTTGAGCTAAAAACTTAAGAATATCAAGATTTATTAATTTCTTAGCAAAACAAATTTATAATCATGATGCAAAACTATCAATCTCTGACAATTATATTATAGATTTCTGTTTAATACAGTATATAAAGGGTCTAGAATTTTAGCCCCAATTTCACTTTTTTTCCGAGAAAAACGCCCTTTTTATCACATGTCACCACAACGAGTATTACCTGAACCGTTTATGCAATGTATAATAAAACCTATATCAATAACAAAAAGGATACCATAAAAATAACATTGTAATATTTTTACTTTAAAAAAATAAATAATAATAATAATTTTGCTTAATTTGCAGCTCAAAATGCATTTTCGGCCTAGAAATCACCCCTGCCACCAAATATTTCAACCACAACCATCATTTTCTTAAATCTCATATATTTATCCTTCAAATAAAGGTGGTTGTGTTTTGTTGTACGGAGGGGAGGGGTAACTCGAAAACTAGAGCACTTTTCAAAGCTCGGCCGCTCCGTTACTTTCCCTAGCTCATTCATGTAGCGTTGCACGTCGTCCCTACCTACCTTCCCCCTGCAAAAAAGCTGGTTATGCCACTATGCAGGACCTTAAGGTTTCACACCACTAAATCCTGGTCCCATTCGTTCCTGTACAAAATGGCCGAGATGAAAACGTCATTTTCTCCTCAATGGAACATCTCAGACCTTAAAGCTAACATTCTGCTTGAAGGTCATCATATTTCCTACCCAATCAATCACGAAATTAGGGTAGTTATCCCCAAAATTTTCGAGCGACTGGACCGTGAAGACTAGCATGCACCGTGGACCCTGGAGGTCAGAGCACTTTTTCAGTCAGGTGTTCCCTGTAAGAATACGGTTAAAACTGGTTTGTCGGATCAAAATAACATGAAATGTGGGTCAACATCTTACATTTAAGTCAAAATAAAAATGCAATTTTTGTAAGAATTAAGTAGAAATAAGCTGATAACATATGTTACAAATACAATAAATGGGTATTAAAGATAACTTGTGTCGCTAGAATTGTTCCTTTGCCACGCTTTTCACAATTAGAGTTTGGCCCGTTACGGGTCCGTCTTCCAAGACAACAGTGTGTCCCATACCATATTTTGGTTACATATAATTGCTGTTGACCTACAGTGTAGTTTAGGTTGTAGATTTGTTTTAGGGGTTGCTTTGATTTATTTAATACCAAATTAGCAGTCTTCCATTGCATGAGTGCTAAATTCAATACCACGATGGTTGGGATGTTACATGTGACATTTGGTGTTTTTTTCATGTAAACTTAACATAGATGTTGTTTTTCAAGTAGTACCTCTTAGTGCCTGATCATTACTGTTTTTTTTTAATGAATTGCCAAATATGTCTTAAAAATGTAATGTAATTTTCAAGTTTTGGGGGAAATTTCATCCAGTTTTTGCATAAGTTGGTATGGGATGTTACTCTGTATTTTGTAAGACATTTCGTCAAATTTGTTAACTACAAGCCACAGAAGTTGAAAAATGCTTGTAATTCAATTTGAAATACAGAATTTGACCTAGTCCCAACAATACATAACAAACACTTTATCACATGTGCTTCTGTTATTCTCAAGTAGCATTAAGGGTTGGCCCGTTACTCTGTGACGGACTGTGTAACGGGCCATACTTTTTGGTCACATTTTGTCACATATTTTTAAAGTTCACAGCAAGATTTCAACTGTTAATTGTTTTTTCATCTCAATATGCTCCAATTACTTAAGAAAAGAAGAAAAACTGTTTCATATTAACTTTGAAAGTAATTTTCTCTCATATGGGTTGGGATGTCACTTATGGTGACGGACAGCATAACAGGACAAACTCTGATTTTTGAGATAACACAAAATGAAATTCTGATTGTGACCATGGATTTTTTCAAAAGGCCCAGTTGGTACCTACTGAAGTAACAAAAAAATATAAAATCAACCAGTTACAACATGATTGGATGCACTAATGAAGCTTTAAAAAAGTGTGACATTTCTGTGTAAGGTTTAAAAATGGCAAAAAATGCTAATTTTTCACCAAAAATAGGCCAAAAAATGAATGAGGAGGGAATCTCTTGGAATTTTTTTGGTTTTCTTATCTATACATGCATATCTCAACACATTGCAATCAAAAATTGCAACATAACCAGCAATTTCACTCACTCCATATCGAGAGTGAAATACTCTTGAATGTTGCATTTCACTCTTTGAAAAAAGATGTTGAGAGTGAAGTCACTCTTCAACTTCCTGTTCTCAGCAATACTCCGTACAGATTTTCAGATTCAGATTTTCAATTTCACTCTTGAGAATTTTGCTTCAAGAGTGAAATACTCTTGAGAAAAAATGCGAGTGAAATTACTGATAACAATGATATTTTTTTAGTTGTGATCATCTAAACTTAAGTGACACTGTGGCTCACACTTGCAGAGAAATGCCCATATCAATGACAACCTTTTTTTGATATTCCTACAGATTTTATTCTTAATATTGATAGCAACCATGATTTAATAATAATAATAATAGTACCACACTTATATAGCGCAAACACAACAATGTTGTCTCAATGCGCAAGGCCATTATTATTACGCTGCCATCAGGAAATCGTCAGAATCATGTCGCTTCATTTAGGTGTGCTGCTGGCCAATTAGCGCACTGCCTATTAGGCACTTAGATTGTGATATCCCCATAACAGCTCCCCATATTTCGCTTGGGTGAACGAGGCAATTGAGACTAAGTATCTTGCCCAGGGTTTGCAACCCAGGTCTCGCAATTTCTCTCAGTTTTTAGAGTATACTTAGGCGAGGGTCACCAAAAAAAAAATGCCTCATTTGCAGTGGGGGCTGGACTTACCTGTTTCTCAAGTTATTTACTGGTGTGAATCCTTAAAGACATACAAAGACATTTCCAGAAAGTGTGTCTCTTTTTATTTTTTCCCCAAATCAGGATTTTTACATACCATATATGGTCATGGGCCATAAGTTGGGTATACAAAATGCTGGCATTCGGCCAAAAAAAACAAACAAACAAGTTTGTCTCAGAAGAAATGTGAAAAATTGTGATGCGAAATGTATTGTTTTTTTTAGAAAAATGCTAATGCGAAATGCGGGTTTTTTTTAATCCTTTTTGGCTCACTTTTTTTTATTTTTCGGCCGCTTCTCGGCCGAATTTTCCATTTTTTTCCTGAAATTAAAAAAAAAAATTTCAAGTGAGTAAAGACCTAAAAAAAAAATTATGAGGTCAAAGACCAATTTTAAACATTATCATGTTTTGGGGAGTCCAAGTGTGGGAAAATATCGGATCCAAACATGATAATGATAAAATTGGATGATTTGCACCCAATATTAATTGGTCTCGCTATGAGTTTTTAAAATATTTTTGCAACTCATAGCTCGACCAATTAATTTGGGCTGAATCAATCCAATTTTATATCAAAATGCGTGCAGTCTTCTGAGACAAACTTTTGTTTGCCTTACATTTTCACAAATATTTTTGAACATGTTTTATTGTATCATCAGACCCAAATAGGTATTCAGTTGATTTATATTTCATTTTAAAGGGAATTCTTTGTAGCTTTAAAATGGTAGCAGACTCAATTTTCTGCTATTTTTACTTTTTGAGAAATCACAATTTGAGTAAGTCAGGGTCAGAGAGAGGGTGGTGCCTATCATGCACTGTATGTATCCAGTCAGTTGTCCATTCAGTTGTTTTGACATGTACATAGGAACAGCTCCCTAGTATTAAATGATGGAACAATTAAAATTTCATCTACAATATGAAACTACTGAACCGAATATTTCTTACTTTTATTAAAATTTATGTTAAAGCAATAACAGCACATTTTTTTGAAGAAGACCACCCCCAATTTTCCCAAAATATTTGAAGATTTGCACAGTTGTATTGGTATGGCTAGTAGAGACTTGGAAAATCTCTCGGTGTCGCAACGAAGGAATTCTGTAATTAGAATAATTAATATCAGAGATCTCCAATAATAATGCAACGGCGCTGGAAATGTCCTTCCATATAGAATAACCAGGAAAACTGCCACCAGGTCCAGTCTTCACGCTCATCCACTAGTTCTTCTGTCAGTACAGGCAAGTAAAATTAGAGGTAATTTTTGAGGTGCCACTATTTCATCATGGACGCACATAAAACTTAGCATTCCAGCTCTGCTGTTAGTACAATCAGGGATCCCAATTCACAAGAATCGCTTATTTTGATAAATACACATTTTTGAGCAATTGGCTGTTCGCAGGTGTAGTTTATAGACAATTGCCAACACAAATGTTTGCAAAATATCAAATTTGGAAAATTGGGGTGCTCTTCAAAAAAATGTGCTGTTATTGCTTTAAACACTTCTAACTGATAACAGTGTATACTGAGAGAGAGAGAGAGAGGACCACACCCCCCACCTTCACCCAAACTCCCCAAACAAACAAACAAACAAACAAACAAACCCAACCCCACCCCCTCCCTCCCTCGGAGACCACCTCACCCCTCCCCTCCCCTCCCACCACATCCACCCCGCCCCCTGCCATGTACCATTTCAGCAATACAGTAATATGCATAATTACAAAGTAGTTAATTAGACCAATTGCACATGCCTTAAAGGCCCACATGCACTCTGACTCAATTATGATTCACACAAAGATGTACGGTGTAGGCGTCTTCCATGTAGCACAGAAATTTCAGTGATATGCCCACTGTACCTTTTCAGTGATACAGCAATTATGCATGATTTAATTAGATCAATGCATCAAGATGCCACTTTACATTGGCCCACAGCACTTTGATCAATTTGCATTTCACACTAAAAGATGTATGGCAGAGGGGTCTTTCACCATTTTAGGCGAAGGAATTTTGTATATCCAATGTACCGTTTAGCAATACAAGAATTATGCATATAATTAGCCTAAGTTCCATACCTGAGCTGCATCATAATACCACACTTTCAAATGGCAAAGAAGATGCCCACCATAGCTTCAAGCAGTGAAGGAATTTTGTTGTATCCGAGGTATCCGTTTCAAAAAAATATTGGGATTACGCCAATGTTTGCATATTAATTAATTAGTTCCTTTGCATGTGTAATTTACCCGAATCTGTCCAAAATTAATCAGATCGAGAACTCTTCAAAACCCCACTTTCTGCCCACCAAGTTTAATCCAATAACACCTATAGAAAACTCAAGAAAATCATACCCAATGTGGGTAATATTTTTATCATGGACGGACGGATGATGATCATTTCATAGCCCCGTTCTGAACTGGTTCGGCGGGGACACTGCTCATGCATAGCTCCCATTCCGAACTTGTTCGTGCGCGGACAAAAAACATAACAACTTGGGTGTTCCTTAAAGCCTATCATTTATTGGTTGATCCCAGCAAATGAAAAAAATTATCAAAAATCAGATTTTGATGTATGTACACAAGAAAAGGTATCCATACATACCTGAAGTATAAGACCAAATCAACCTAATAAAAAAAATCGGATCGTTTAGTCATTAGTGTCCGTTACGACAACTTCTACAACGCCGTAAATAATGGAGATTTCACACGCTGAATATTGCCGTTTCGTAATTTTCTATCATTTTTTCAGTTGTAAAAATAACTTTATGATAATTCTACAGACTTATCCTTCACTTTTAAGCTATTCCTTCAAATTTCAAATATTTTGGCTCTTTCGGGTGGATCACTGATGTCTTTAAGGGGTTTGGGTTATGAACAGCAAAAAAGCAAAAACTGATAATTCTTGCATATAATGAAGTTAAAATGTTAATCTAAGTGTTTAGTCTTACTACTTATACTGTCAGAATTTGAAATAAATTGAAAAATAATTGGTCATGTGACTGGTTGCCATGGTAACCGGTAGTCATATTGGAACCTATATTTTGCTAGCTTGGATTACGCAAAACATTCTAACTCAAAAACTATTGATGCTATCAAGATGAAACAAATGGGAAATTGTTTGTAGGTTCAACATCTTGTGAATGAACTAAAACTATGTTCATACTCAACTGGCAACAGGTTTTTCTACATATTTTGCCGAAAATTGAAAAAAATAATTGGACCTTCAATTTTTGTGTGAAAAAAATGCCTTCCTGTCAGTATAATCCATCCATTTTAGTTCAATCTCAAGAACAACATTAGAGCAACATCTGGTCCAAATTTGAAGTCTGTATCCCTTATACTTTTCGAGAAAACATGTTTTGCGTGCGAAAACTTTGCAAAAAATCGAAATGTTCAAAAACGCAGGTCAAAGTTCAGATAGTTCTTAAGACTGCTCAATTAATGTTAATTGATTAATTATTGCAAATTATTTTAATTTTTGCAGAAAGACTTTAGAATAAACATTATTAAAATAAACATTTATGAAAGGTTTTGATAATTTTTTTATTGAAAATACAAGCATTTGTGTCCGAAATTCGCCAAAGATGTGTTCAGAATGACTCGATAAAACAATAAAATACATAAGAATTAAAAATAAAGAAAAACAAAACAAAACTGTCATAACTACGGAACCGAATGTCCGATTTGAATCAAACTTGAAGCAAATGAAAGCTTATATTTCAAGCTAAAACTTTAAATGATGACTACAATTTGCCAAATATAACCCTGTATAACCCAAAAAAGCCTTAATGCATGTCACCAAAGGAGAAACCCTGGTGTCTCACACATATGCCCTGCTTGACTGCCTTTCAATTGGAGTACTAGATAATACAAGATTAGATGATCAATAATTCTACAAGTAGTCCCAATGTGTGAATATTTTGGTGATTAGCCTGAATGCAAAATTTCCTAATTTGGCCATGGGATCAAGGGAAAAATTGTTCATTTTGGTTACATACTTCGCAGAAGTAAACCATTTTTCCACTATAAATAATAATAAATTTTATAAGTACCATTTATTGGTTATGGCAATTGTAAAGGTTGCACATTTTCATGAAAATAATAAAATGCCATCTCAATTTCTTTCTGAATATCAGTGACCAAGGGACATACACTATGCTACATTGACTCAAGCAAATAATGGCATTATTGACAAGTAATCCACCTGGTATTCAGCGGACAAAGCACTTCAAATTCCCCTTTGTTTAGTTGGAACTGCAGAGCCTTTGTTACTCTCCATGCAGTTGAATAGATGTCAAGCATTATAGACTAATTATCAAGGGGGTGAAGCCCATTCAAAACCAGTCGTCCGTGCTGGGCGCTGACATTTTGAATATTGTACGGAATAATTATTAGTTTGGGTGCTTGTATACACACATAATGTCAATTCGATACAAACAATCCGCCAAAATATCAGTTGTTGGATGTTGGGTGCTATTGGGTGGTTAAATTTTGTCCTACCCATGGCCACACAAGGAATGAAATGACACGTCAGTCGTCTTGATTTAAATAAACCGCCTCAATGAATACATCTTTTCACCTAAGCGCGCATTGCATTATGATAAAAAGAGTATCTGAGCACAATGATCCAGGTGCACTATTATTACACCTGGCCACCTCTAACACATACATCAATTTGTATCACTTCACTACCGATTAGTGTATATGCAAAGCGGCACCCACAGTATGTGGAAGAAGCGGAGGCAGCCATTGCTTTCTATTGTTGGTACTCTATTTTTCTTTGTGGTCGGCAAAACATGCGAGACGATGAATTTCTAAAGATTACGTAACGTTTTGCCTCTCTATCTATATAGAACCTCTTTGCTAATTATCCCCGTCCAGTTTAGAGTATACCGTTCACATAGAAGTCTCAAGTACGCAAATGAGGTATTGCCTTTGATTCCGCCATGCACAGTATGATGTTGTGCAGCTCAAGACAGAATCAATAGCAACTCTTTTGTATATTGGGACTTATATATGAAACGTCTACCCAGTTGGATTGAGCTGCCCTCGTTCGCGATAAAAATAAACTTTGAGGTTCTACTGTGAGTTCAATAATTTTGACTGTATATTTCATCATTTATTGAAAAAAGAAACTGATATGAACAAAACTCACGGTGGATATGTTGATTGGTAAGCTGTGACCTAACATTTTTGTACAGAACCAAGATCCATAACTTTATCTGGAAGTACAGAGTCATTGTTATTACCCATACAGTTGATAAGTAATTTGTAGTGCTTTATCCTCTGCATACCGAGCGGATTTACTGGATATCAACAGTGCTATTATTTGCTCGATTCAATGCTGCATGATGTATATCAACTGGTCACTGATATTAGGAAAAGAAATTGTGATGACATTTTATTCATTTTCAATGGAGTTAATCTTTTAATCAAGTCTTGGCCTATCCACCTTCACATTAAGGGCCAGGGCACAAAATAAACGAGGGCTAAGGGCGATTAGCCCTCAGTTTTCACAAAATAGCCCCCGTGAGAAATTTTGGCCTATGGTAAAATGCACTACGAGGGCTACTTTTGGCAGAATTTGCTCAAATAGCCCCCGTAGCCCCAAAAGTATTTTGTCCCTTGTTAAGGGCACTTGCTGACAATGAGTTACCTTCTGGAAGTAGCCAATATCTAGTATTTGTGCACTGCTCTATACATATATGGTACCAAGATGATGAATGAGTAACTCTTAAAAGATAACGTTGACCTCTGGTTCTGGTTACCAGAACTAGTTGCTGCTAACACTCTAATAATACTTCCAAAGAAAATCTGGTAATATTTATTCATATGAAGAGTAAAAATTATTGAAGAATGTGAGAAAATTGTCAGATCAGTTGCATGCTACAGGGTGTCTAAAAAAACTTTACCCTAAAAGCACCCCCAAATTCAAGTCTTTATTAAACATTTATGCCAGGGATGTAGCTACATGTACAGTAGGCAGTGGTGGGCGGCGCCAAGGGGGGGGGGGCGACCCCCTGAGTTTCAAAATTTAGGAAAAACAGGGGGTTTAAGCAATAAATTGTGTAAAATTAGGGATATTTTACTTATATGAGGTAAATGTGTAATGTTTCACCCCTCCTATGATTTTTTCCCCTCCTATGAATTTACCCTGGCGCCGCCCCTGTCCACCACTAAACACCAAATTTAACTCTAGAGCCCACCACTCAAAGAGCAAAAAATGCCAATTTTTTATAATCATTATTAAATAGCAAAATTTCTGACAATTTAAGGCATAACATTATATAAATGTCACATTTTGGTCAACACCCACCACTAAAATTGCTAGCTACAACCCCTATTTATGCAATTAGTTTTACATGTATGGGAAAGTATATTCATCATCCTTTTCAATACAGAAATCCATGTTTGATTCGGATCCAAAACTGGATTGTTGCCAATTGAATAAAATCACGTTTTGTGGTGCTCCACTTGAGCTGGCAGTACCAATTTGCATTCTGTTTGTGCGTGTGTAGGTATGTATGCATGCGTTTTGTTTTCACCTACAACCAGGACACACACCTGACTTTCACTACATAAAAACGCGACATCGTACAAACCGAGAAGTCCTCGTTTGTAACAATGTTACATATTCTAAGTATTACTTTATTCCCGTTATAATTACTTTTATTCGGTATTAGGGAGGTTTAGTTTGAGGGTTAGGGTTTATGTTTAGGGTTAGGTTGGGTTTTATAGTTAGGGTTAGGGTTAGGGTTAGAATTACCCTAACTCTACCCTAACCCTATCCTAGTCACTGTAGCGGGGACTCACTCGGCTTTCGCCCTACCCTAGTCACTTTAGCGAGTAGATCACTCGGCTTTCGTTCGCCCTAACCCTAAGTCACTGGGGCGAGTAATCACTGGGCTTTCGCCCTACCCTAAGCAAGTCACTGGGGCGAGTAGATCACTCGGCTTTCTGCCCCTCAACCCTAAGTCACTGGGGCGAATAGAGCACTCGGCTTTCGTCCCTAAACCCTAAGTCCCTGTCGGAGTAATCAACTCGTCTTTCGCCTAACCCTAAGCACTGTAACGATTAGTCACTGGCCTTTATAGTCCTGCGGCGCAACCCTCTCGTGAATATTTATGTAATTAACTCATTAATATTCATACAATCTCATAAATATTCATAAAATCTCATAAATTTCATAAAATCTCATAAATAATTCCTAAATCTCATAAATATTTCATAAATTTTCATAAATATATTCATTAATTCGTACATTTTTAGGCCTGCGGCGCAAAACATTAGCTAGCGACGATATGGCCTGCGGCGCAGCTTTTTAACACGTTTACCCCAAATTTCCCTCCTTCTTCAGCCTGCCCTCTTTAGGGGCTATCGGTCTGCGACGGCTAGCGAGTTATATAAATAAAATATTAGATTAGTAAATTTATAGGCTGCGCGCCAAACTAGTTGGCTAAGCTTTCTTTATAGGCCTGCGCGCAAAACGTTGGCTAGCCGATCTTTATAGGCCTGCGGCGCAAAACAGTTGGCTAAGCGATATTATAGGCCTGCGGCGGGCAAAACAGTTGGCTAAGCATTCTTTATAGGCCTGCGGCGCAAGCTAGTTGGCTAAGCGATCTTTATAGGCCTGCGTCGCAAAACAGTTAGCTAAGCGACTTTATAGGCCTGCGGCGCAACCTTGTTAAAACTTTTACCCCATAATTTCCCTCCTTCTTCAAGCCCTGCCCTCTTTAAGGGGCTATCGGTCTGCGACGCTAGAGAGTTATATATAAAAAAATATTAGATTAGTAAAATATTAGATTAGTAAATTTATTGGCCTGCGGCGCTAGACAGTTATCTAATCAAAATAAAAAAGTGCGATATTGCATTGGTTCTTGACGCTATAAAGGGGCCCCACCTTAAGTTGCTGACAGGGCCCTTTTCCTTAAATCCTCCACTGATGGTCACATGCCAAGGTCTAACAAAATATTAACCTTGAGTTAAGGCATTTCCCAGGCTGTGTACTCGAGCTACATGTAAAATGGTAAATTTTATACAAATACAACATTTGTGATAAAAATATATTTCAACTCAAGAGTATGGGTTGCTGCAGTCTTGTTATTCACTGTCACAAATCCCAGGCCCAGAGCTCGAGATACTTGTACCAGACTTATATTTTATAGCTGAGTATATATATAAATCACTCCTCTTACTTGTGCTGGAGGATTTTTTCAACTGCTCCTCTACCCGCTCCTCTACCGCTCTCCTTAGAAGTGCCAGAGGAGCTTTTTATCGCTCGCCTGCTCATTTCAAAAGACAATGTGAATAGTAGTATGTTTTAATCCAATCTTAAATACAACGTACAATTTACTTGACCAAATTCCCATGAGATTGAAAGTTCTAGAATTTGCATCCGGACATTTTTCAAATGGCATGAGGCTTTATTTATTCATAAATGTATTTTCCTTGGTTGACTTGCGAGTTCAAGGTTTTCCAGAGATGAAGGATCAATCACATCAACAAGGTCAGGGATAGAAATGTGTCAATTTCAGAGTCTGCATGCATATTGTTATTGTGTTATTGTACTCTTTTACATACATTTGTAGCTCTGTTTGATGATTTGAAACTTGATTTTTTTTGTGATGAAGAGTTTTTTGTATGCAAAAAATTATTTTTTTTAATGAAAATTTTTGGCGGCAGGTTTTGGAGCATGTGCGAAGTGGACACAAATCTAAAACTCATTCCCATGGCCTTACGGAACCATGAGACTACAGTGGGATTAAAAATTACTTGGACAGGAGATACACACATTTCAACAAGCAACAAGCTATGCCGAGGTTTGGGCGCATACGCGCATACTTTATTTAACAAATTACGCATCGCGAAACAACAAGGTGCGATGTTCCTCCTGGCTCACACAGTCCATGGCACTTGTGTTCAATTCTGTAGAATCAGACTGTAGACTCACTAGTCATACACTAGACAAGGTTATCCCTCTTGATCTTTTTATGTCGTATTCGGCAAGAGTAGAGTGCCATACATGTATGTACCCCCCCTTCAGAGTTCTACATGTAACAAATTCTTTATTTTTGACCTTAGGGTAAGGCCATAAAAAGAAATTATTTGTTTCTAATAGAATTTTGAAGAGGGGTACACTAAAGTCTGAGCCGAAAAAGTCTATCAGCACGACAGTCGTGCGGCCAAAATTGGAACCGCTATACGCACGACAAGTCAAGTATAGGAACTTCTCGCAAAATTCACGGAAAATGTTGCAACTACCGGAAATTAATTATAAATATTACTTTGAAGATAAATGTACATTTATAGTAAAATAGCAGTTGAAGGCACTTCGGTTGAATTTCTAGTGCTACATGTAGTTATATTCAGTAGAATAAATTGAAAATTATCCTTCTCCCCCATTTTTTCCATATTTCAACATTTTTGCTTTAATTGCCAAATCTCAGGCCAAATGAGCAACTCGGTACGTTTTTTTTCCAGAGCAAATCGAGGGTTGACAAACAGAAGGACGTAACTCACTTTTTGGTGATTTTGAGGTTTTGGTACCAAAAAAATCTGTACCACCTACAGATTCTGAAAACCATGAAGGCTTAAGGGTAGTGTCAACCCTGGTGCTTTTGTTTTTACACGAATTTCTGATTTTTGCACCATTTTAAACATCAAACTGTGTTCTATAGTTACCAACAAAGGTTATCCACTGCAGACAATCTTTTTTTTTTTGCCGATTTTTGTATTTTTTGCCGATTTAAAAATAGCTATTTGACCATTTAAAATCACAAAAACCGCTAGGTCTAAACGGCGGGAATTTAAGCACATTTCACGCCGTCAGGCGCAAGGCGCACCATCGCGTGCGCGGTGAATTTTTTTTGCTTGCGTAATGAAGCGTGCGCGTGTTTTAATGTACTTTTGCGCGAACGCATCTTGGAAAAAAGAAAAAATAATATTTGAAAATGTAAACAAAGCGCTAATTTAGACAAGATGAAATTTCTATTTCTTCTAATTTCTGGAGTAGAGACAAAATATGTTTGATTCAATAGTGCATAAAGATGTATTTTGATCACTTGCACAACATACTCAATTATGAAGTTCAAAGATAAAGTTATTTGAGAAAGAGACAGCTTGAAATGGCGTGAAAAGCCACTTTTTTTACTAAAACATGGATTTTCTCAATGTTCAATTTTCGCAAAATTTGGCAAATTTTCAGACAAGATAACTCCAAAAATACCGAAGTAAAAGGTAAGGTTTAACTTTCCTACGATAGCAATTGGTCTTCTCCAGGGACGGTTTTCTCAATTTTCATTTTTCGATTTCTAACTAAAGATATTCTCCAATATATACTCCAATTTTGGAAAAAAGGACAAACCCTCTTTTTTTGACATTTTTCTTATATTTCGAACATCAGCTCATTTTTACAAAAATGAAAGAAACGTCCCTCAGACAAATTGTCTTGTTCTCTACAAATACATAGAAATCATGAAATTCAAACAAATTGCTTAAAAAAAAAAAAAAAGGAAAATTTTGGGGCAAAATCGTGTTTTTTTAGTATTTCCCTTCTCCAAATACAGAAAGTTTTACATTAATCCGGTATGGCCATTTTGTGACCCGGGTCACTGTGACCTACCCTATGTGACCCACCCCAATCGGGAACTTTAATGTCTCGATTGGGTACTATTCCGATTAGGTCGATTGTCGTGGACCATATCGTAAATGTTAGTCTCGTTCACAATCCAATCTTCTGTAGTATCATTTGAAACGCTAAAATTATATCGTCGTCGTATTGAACATGTTGAAGTGGCATATAAGAACACTATTATGAGACTAAACTTTCGTGCGTAAATCATCATCATTAATGGCGAGTGGAAAGTCAACATCAGCTGTAGACCACGAGTGAGTCATTTGCCCCATCATTGTCTGTTTGTTGTGTGAGTATTGAATGGCTTTTAATCATTTTCTTCGATAAATTAAAAAATATCGTCCCTTTTTGTGTTGTTTTTTAAGCTGACATTTTGATCAACAAGAAGGGAATCATCAGGTCGATCAAATTCGGACAGCCGGCCCTTGGCGCCCTTGCCTTTGATTTGATCGCACTGCAATTTTCCGTTTTCCAAAGAGGTACGATGGACAAGGCTATGATGTTTCGAGCTATTACACTTGGCTACACGATTAATGTGTTTTGTCATGGCTAAAATAGTTTTTTTTGTTTTTTTGGTTTTTTAAATTTTCGTCAAAATCCGCTTATGAAATGGCAATGTCCCCACTGTAAAACTGCCGCTGTACTATATACTAGACAGGTCTGCATCTCATCTGTTAGCTTGTTTGCGATTTTGGCCCGATAATATGGCCCGGAGCCATATGGTCCAGGACCATATTGCAATTATGGTCCTGGACATAAATATTATCTTGGTGAAATATTCTAAGCAAAAAACATGCTCCAGGAGCATATTTCTATATGCTCCTGGAGCCTGTGCATTCAAATATGCTCCAGGAGCATATAGGCTATATTGCCATGAGCAATAAAATAATCTGGAAAAATCTTCTAAGAAGTCAAATACTGCTCCAGGAGCATATTTTTGCTAGATTCCTCCTGGGGCATGTGCATTCAAATTTTCATGCTCCAGGACCATAATGTCCAGGACCATATTATGGGGCCATTTCAGTTTCAGCTATTAACATCATTGAGTATTTGAAAAAACAATAAAATACAAAGGCCTCAAATTGGCAATATCAGAAAGAGCGGTATGTTATGTCACTTGAGTTCCATTGATGAACTTAATCATAGCATGGTTAGAGCTTTTTCAATTCCTGAATTTCCTATAATATCACCTTAAATTTCATTTCATTCTTTTGAAAGAAACTTATGTTAAATGAGGCAAATTGCAACAGCCTCCGCTGGACCCCAGTAAAAACTATTTTCATTAACACCCCGGAACCCCATTAAAGCGTTTCAATTAATTAAAATTGATCTCAAGTAGTTAATGTTTTATTCATCTGATAGAAATTGTGCTTATGGCCCCTTGAACTAATAGATACTAGTTCAAACGCCGAATTGAATAGTTTAACAGGCACGGGCCAAGTTAAAAAGTAATGTCTAATCTAGCTTTAATCATATTTCGTGTAAAAATAAGTTTAAATGAAAGTTACACAATCTTGCCGTAAAATGTTTCCGATGCTAACTTTTGATTGTAACCGCTCAAATCCTATTGCACAGCTAACATCGTTCCCGTTTAGCTACCAACCGGGCTAATAGAGAATTTTTAATGTCTCGTTGGGTGGGGTCACATAGGGTAGGTCACGGTGACCCGGGTCACAACTGGCCCTACCGACATTATCTGACTCCCATCATCGTGTTCATCGCCATTTTGGCTTCTAGAATTATACTTTTTACAATACAAAATCAAATATTTGCAAAGTTTACAAACCACATATAACTTACTCGTAACTCAAGGTTCACACCTGGCCCTTAACTCAGCTACTTCCTATTGCCTATAAAGCAAAATAACACTTCAACACATCTCAATGGTGCACGCTTTGTTTACTAAAGCCTTACTCTGATGTTAACGACCTTCTGATGGCCATGTCTGGAAAAGTGGCGGAACTTTGGGAACCTGGTTTCCAGGAATCTACTATTTGGAGGGAAATTGTAGTCATGTAACTAAATAATACATCATATTGAAGGAAAATTTGCAATCTTGAAGGAAATTTGATGTGTTCCCGGGGAAATTTGGCTTTTTTTTTCAGCCGTGCTGCTGGTTAACTGTTACTTCCTATAGTCAAAATAACTGATACATATTGTTAGGCTTGCGTGTAAGCAAATCGACTCCGATCAAGTGAATGAAGAACTGAAGGGATAGAAAAGAAAAGGAGGGTGACGAAAGGATGCGTTGGAGGGGATCTTTCCCCTTTGTTTTTGTTTTTTTTATTTTTTCCCACCTAAGGCTCCACCCCCACCGTTATCCATGAGTATCATACCAATCTCTGTATAAGTCAGGGACTTCTGTATAGAGCTCAGTGGTAAGCACTCGTCAAGAAAGCGAGAGGTCCGGGTTTCGAGTTTCCCGTACAGGCGCATACGCCCGAGATTTTTCTCTCAGATTGTGTTCCTTTATGGTTATAATTTTCAGTACGCGATGTGTGTTCTCCCTCGTATTTAACATATTTAAAATGTTTAGAAATATTCGAAATAAGCATCATTAAGATCTCGTGTTCTAGTTTGTTTGCAGTGTATTATGGTGGCCTCTATAGTCTTTATAAATTTAAAGTATTAGGTGGGTGCAAATGAGGGATTTTAAAGCTATGATCTGCTTATATGACTATATATAGACCCATTTTGTATTATTTTGTTTACTTGATAAGAGGTGTATCTAGTTTTTTCTATATTTAATATAATTACTTGTATTGGCTACATTTATTATTTGCTTACATTTATTTATTTACTTACTTACTTTAATTACTTACTTACTTTATTTAACTTTATTTTGTTTCTCATGATTTCAAATAGGTAGATGTAGGCCTGTGCATGAATTAGTTCTGCTGAGCATAATTTACATTTTTGTCTTTCATTCATCTTTTAACATTTGGACATTATCGTATATCAGCTAACGTAAAGGTCATGCCGCTGTACAGGGACCTGGTATCAACAATAAGCAAACGCCATCTTAAAACCAATCCACCACATGTTTCTTCACAGATTGTGACCTTGAAATTGCCAATAACCCCAAATGTATGATCCATGCGTGTTCTCTACATATCAACATACATGTACCTTAAAATTCATTCAGGTCAAAAATGTAATAATCCAAAGGTGAAAATGAAGTAGATTTATTTCGGATGTTCACTTTTCGATGTCCAGTATGTTTACTTACTAAGTTGACGCATGCGCAAAAAATTTTACAAGTCGGTCTTGCCAGGGGCGTTTGTCCGGGCATTCGTCACCCAATTTATAGTGGGTGTTTGAATTTAACCTTTAAAACGCCTTGCGGGAAACACTACCATGCCTCTGCTTTTCAATCGATAATGTTGCATGTTGCCAACAATGCCACTACTCCTCGTCGCCGTCATCTGGTGTCACCTTTTTTCACCCAAAAGTGCTTAGTGGAGAATCGTAATGTTTGTTGACTAACAAACGAATGCGTGTCGACCTTTGACCTGCCAAACTCCGAAACTGGCAACCACTCACTCATGACAGTTTTATGGAGTAAATAATTTTTGCGTTGAAAATTCATCCAATTAGTACATTTTTTCGCCGTTTGGATGAAAACAATGTGTGGATTCTTGTTATTATTGTAAGATGGTACAGAGTCCTGTTTGAGGTAAGTTTGGAAATTCTTGACGATGTCAGAATCCAGATGACTTTAAATTTGGCGTTTGCTTGTTGTGGATACCAGGTCCCTGTACAGCGGCATAACCTTTACGTTAGCTGATACACGATAATGTCCAAATGTTAAAAGATGAATGAAAGACAAAAAGGTTATGCTCAGCAGAACTAGTGCATGAATGTAATTGGTATCTACATGTACATGGTAGTAAAGAGCCTACTTTGAAAAAGATGGTCCATCCACATGATATTGTATGTTAAATGTATCACTAACTTTCAGTCTTGCGGAATATGAATATTTAACCTACATGAATATCGTACTCATTGTGCAGTCACTTTGCGTTTCTTAAAAATTTTACTTTTCATTCACTTACAAACATTTCATCTTGAATACTGATCTCAAGCTAAAATTGATTAACTATAAGTTGCAAATGAATTAAAACCACTTATTTGAGTCTTTACATCTGATTGAAATAATGTGTCAATCATAGGCATGATTGAAGATGTAACTCACATTACCGTTTTCAGTTACTGTCAGAAGGACGTAACTCAGCACTTAAAGAAATATTAAAGAATTTCTTTAATTCTGCTGTTCATAATTAAAAATTGTTCTTCGTTTACTAAAGTTTATATAACGTTTGCTTACAGTATGAGCTCTATGAGATGTTTACATTTTGAGTAATGAATCGATTTGCTTAGTATTAAACATCACATTTCTCAAAGCAGTATGAGTTAAGGCTTTCTGAATCTTCAAATTGGGAATGTGAAAGTAACTGAAACCCGTTTATTTTTTACTTGAACTGAAAAAGAAATATAAAACAATGAACAATTAGTAAATGATTCAGGGGCAGACAAAGATCGCATATGGAAAGACTACACAGATCGAATCTGTGGTTGAGTAATCCTCAACCACAGACGATAGGTAATTTGATTGCGCTGTGACCGTGTTACACACAAAACTACATACCTGATTTTACCTGGTTGATGGACTTGTTTCCCTTCTTCAAAGTACACTGTAGCGTAATTATTTCCAAATCACGTAAACACAATTGTTAACTTTCAAAACGTCACAAAGATTTCAAAAATTGAAAAGTCGAATTTGAAAAAAAAAGAACGTAAACTTGATCGTTTCACTCAAGACATAGTCAGTATTTGTTGAAAACATGCTTTAACACAATTGACCCGAGGTCATTTTAACATTCCCTGCTATTTGGAAATCATTATGCATGTTAAATTTCAACAAATTGGTGAAATATGGAAGTGTTATCATCATAAAAGGCACGTGAAATTTGTAAATGATTAATACGCCATTCATATTTTATTAATTTTCAATTAAAAAATGATTGTTAATAATAGATAAGAAAGAATTATTTTTTATTCTGCGTAGAGTTTGATGAAGTAGCCATTTGGTTATAGCCATTGATTTACACGAGGCTCAATGGTCTGCGGAGTATCCCGATAACACCTTGGAATATCATGGTCAAACCTGTAACGTGGCAGTGCCTATCCGTATGTTTGTTACCTGAACTGGTGAATTTCGGGATATGTGCAGTCACGAAAACTGGATTATTCTCCCTTGTGTAAAAAGGAGTTTTGACATGACCTTTACATCACTTGATACATGTGAAATTTATATCAACATTGCCAGTTGCACAAACGTGATTGGAAAACTGCTTGAAATTTTGTCGTTTATGGGATTTGAGTCCAAGTTGGTTATGGTAATTATTGTCTTGAAACAGTTAACCATGCATTTGGCCATAAAGGAATGATAACTAAATTTGGGCAAGTGTTTTTAGAGCACGATAAATTATAATTTTACAATAAGGAAAGTAAACACGGGTCAAGCGCAATCAAATTTCCTATCGTCTGTGGTTGAGGATTACTCAACCCAACAGATTCATTCGTGTATGGGAACGACTGCGCTTTTGGAGTTGTTGCGTATTCTGGCTTTTTGACAGCCTGCATTGATTTTTGTTGTACGAATAGTGAACGAGTTCTCTCCGCACGACGGTTGTGCGAATATCATTTGCCGTCGGAGCCACCAAATTCCTTTTACCGTGTTAGTCCCTCGTCATGCACTTCCGGGGCCCAGGCTATGCAAGTTATGCACTGATTGCGCACGAATGAGCCTCTCAGCATCGCCGTTATTGTCAAGGAGCATTGGCGCCGAATCACCGGCCAGTGCAAGTTACGCTAGTGTAACGCACTACACGCTTAAAAGACACTTATTTTGTAAAGGAATGGTGGCTTTCTACTTAAATATGGAACTCTTTCCGTACATGTATTCTTGCTCAAGACGTCACGCTCATCTCTCTGTCCTCTCTAGGCTCTTTAGTCTTATTCTTACACCAAAAATTTACAAATTAACACCCGTGCACCCCCTACTTCGTGATATTTTATGTCGACTCACACTCGATCTGCACTACTGCAGTCTGGGCAGCTTACACGTCTGCGCGTCACGTCACTCACAAATCACATTCACAGATTTCACGGTGATTTTATCTGGTAATCCATGCATCAACCTTATTTCATGATATTTTATTGTGAGTAATGGTGGGTAGCAGCTTAAGACTATTTTTAAAACGTTGTTGACGCTTTGTGGTCCATCCCAATCATCATAGTATGTGGTCATCATGCATGCAGTGGTTCGGGTGTTTTCCACTCTGACCGGTCCTCTGCACTGGCACTGTACGTGAACCAGTGGGTGTGCACAGCCCCAAAATCCGAACGATAATTCCGAGTATGTGAACACTGATCCTCTTCCTTAAAGACCCCGGGACCCTACTAAGGCTTTCAATACTGTTGGTTGACACTTTTTGAAGCTAGAAAGTATCAATTAATGCACAAATGCCAACTGCTAACTGACACTTCCGCGTCCGAAATGCCCGACAACGAGATTCCCACCGGAAGTCGAAAAGTGTTACCGGTGTTGCGGGTTTGGGTTCCGAAAAAGTACCCTAAAAATCCCTAGATTAAAGTAATGAAAATTCACATCTGCGCAGTTTTCGCGTGTAATCGGGCCTGGATCCTAAATAAATGTAGCTAGGCATGTTTAATGGACTTGTGAACCTTGAGCTTCCGAGTATCTATTTTGGTTTGTAACTCTGCAAATATTTTGATTAATTGTCTGTAAAAGTATACATTTCTAGAAGAAAAATGACGATAACCCGCTGATGGCAAATCAAATTAAAATGTACACTTATCCGTTTTGAGAAAACTACTAAAACCACCGATTTTGGCCAAAATTTTCAGGCAGCATAACAAAAACAATTGAATTTTAACATGATTTCCTTATTATTAGTTTTTTATAAACACGACAAATTGTTCCAGGTACTGTCTTTTTCATTTTTTGAAAAATAGAGCTTCTTTTCGAAATAAAGGAAAAATTTCAAAAAAGTGTGATTTTACCTTTCTTTGCCAAATTTGAGTATAATATTGGAGAATATCTTTAGTTTTAGAAATCGAAAAATGAAAAACTGAAAACGCGTCCCTAGAAAGACCGATTGCTATCGTAGGAAGTTAACCCTTACCTTATTACTTCGTACTTTTGGATTATCTTTGTCTGAAATTTGCCGAATTTTGCGAAAATTGAACATTGAGAGAATCCGTGTTTTAGAAAAAAGTGACTTTCACGCCATTTCAGCTGTCTCTTTCTCAATAACTTTATCGTTGACTTGCAACATTGAGATGTTGTGCAAGTGAATGTAAAATACATCTTTATGCACTATTGAATGAACATCTTTTCTTCTAACTCCAGAAATCCTCAAAAGTTTGAAAATCTTCGTCTGGTCTAAATAGCGCTTGTTTTACATTTTCAAATATTATTTTTCGTTTTTCCAGATCGTTGTGCCGCAACGTACATTAAACACGCGCACGCTTCATTACGCAGTAAAAATTCACCGCGCGTAACGCGTGATGCCTGCGCCTGGCCTGACGGCTTGTTGTGCTTATATTCCGCCGTTAAGACCATGTGGATTTTGTGACTTTAAAATGGTCAAATAGCTGCTTTAAACGTCAAAAAATACAACTCCGAATTGTCTGCATTGGATAACCTTTGTTTGTAACGATAGACACAGGGATGTGTAAAGTGAAAAAGCAGAAATTCGAGTAAAAACCAAAGCACTAGGGTTAACACTTCCCTTACGGGGGGGTTCTCACATTGGAAGTATGGGAATGTGCCGCCTATAACACCCTCATTTTCAGGCTCTTTTTCAGTTCCAATGACCCCCAATTTAGGACCATTTAAGTTCCAGAGACCCTACTTTTCATGTCCAAAACCATATTCTACCCCGGTATTCTACCAAATTTTCTTCAAAACAACTCAAAAAGTAGCTGAAAATTGAGGGAAATCGCAGCTTATTTTTCTGAAATTTTTGGAAAACCTAGTTTCAGAGACCCCATTTTTTTGGCCTCAAATCAGCTCTGGAGCCTCAATTTTTGAAATCCGAACGGCACATACCTACCTCCAAAAACCGCCCCCACCCCCGCGATGTTGACGTCTATCACCATGGTTTTTTGTAAGGCCAAGAAAAAAAGTTTGTCTCAGAAGACCGCGCGCATTTTGTTTAAAATTGGTCTTTTAGCGCATTTTTTTTTAGGTTTTTGCTCACTTGAAAGATTCTTTTAGTTTTCAGAAAAAAATGAGAAAAGTGGGTCAAAATCCAATAAAAAACTCCCACATTTCGCATTAGCATTTTTCTGAAAAAAAAAATGCATTTCACATTGCAATTGTTCACATTTCTTCTGAGACAAACTTGTTTTTTTTGTTTTGGCCTAAGCCCCCAAAGCTGGGAGTCCAAAGTGTACAGATGTAGTGTGTAAAATCGGTCGACCAAAATATAGGTAAATTTTTGCTCATAACATCCAAACCAAACATTGTATGGGCATAACTGAAGATATCATAGGAAAAATGAGACAAATTGCGGCTCTTTAGAAACCAAAACATTGACCACTTTTCGAGCTTTTTGGTAAAAAATCCAGCATTCTGGGGACAAGGCTAAAGGCGGACTCGGAGATTTCCCGATGAGGGCGCACTCAATTTTTCAAACAAATCGTGTTTTTTGCATGCACATAATGCTTGTCCATATACTAATCATTGTGTGAAATTACTATGCTCAAATCGAAGTCCTTCATATAGAAAATCACAACTTTGTTATAAATTTCCGGATCCGGAAATTTTGTTATGCACGGTATCCTATGGCACTGTTATACTGTGCATAAATGTTTGCTGCATGAAAACGGAAAATCGGATTCATCTATAACTTTGGAACTTGAACATTTTAGGTGACTATCTTTAGTTCTGGATGACTACTTTTAATTTCTACTCAAAATAATTATATTTCGAAATCTCTGACTCAGCCTAATAAGAATAATTTACTGAGTGGGCATTATTTAATAATTATTAATTGGCTCAGTAAGGAAAATAACTTACTGGGCCAACTTTAATTTCTATAATTTATACAACAAGTTTGCTCATTTATAACAGCTTAAGTCAAAATGGTTAATTGTTAGGTTTATTAATCTCAGGTTAATTGAACAAACCTTTATGTTAATTGTTCCTCCTCCTCTTCTTCCTCCTCCCCTCATCCTCCTCCTCCCCCTCCCCTCCCCCATATCATCCCACTGCCGGGCAAAGCGCAAAGGTCTCCCAAGCTACGCCAAGTGCATGTTGCGGTTATGCGGTTGAGTGTGTGTCTCTGCCAGGCTGTAGTTCCTACATGCCTGACAATCTCATCACATCATCTTACATGCATTTCCTTTTTAGCTCTTTTTCCATTCAGTGTTTGCCATTCTGTTGTAATCTGGCTCCATCTTTCATTTGTCATTCTTCCTAAATGTTGCGCCCATCTCCATTTGATTATTTTTGCCATTAGTACTGCATTATTGCTATAATGTTTGTTTTATGGTCTCTTCTTGTGAATCCGATCCCAGTTTCAGTTTTGAAACAGCCAAATTGCAATAAAATAAGTTTTTCAGGTGACAAATTTGCTAAACGTGCAAAAAATAGGGTCTTTGGATGAGAGACAGCCAAATTGCAACAAAATAAAGGTTTTTCAGGTGATAAATTTGCCAAATTTTTCAAAAAAATTATGGTCTTTGGGTGAACATTTTCTAAGAAATAAAGGTCTTTGTGTTAAAATTTTCAAACTTAAAAAAAGGGTCTTTGGGTGACAGTAGTAATATTTCAAAAATATGGGGTCTTTGGGTGAAATTTTAAGATATGGGGTCTTTGGGTGACAACAATGCTGAAATTGGGGGGTCTTAACAGCCTTATATATGCGTCACCTCCAAAATGGGAATGGACTAAGGGATGAGCAGTAAATATTTAAAAAAATATGGGGTCCTTGGGTGAAATTTTAAGATATGGGGTCTTTGGGTGACAACAATGCTGAAATTAACAGCCTTACATACGCATCGCCTCCAAAATGGGAGTGCATCCTCCCAGGTATGCACAAGCCCTCTCCAAGTATTCTATTTGTATCAAATGCCGCAAAACAAATACAGTTTCTGAATGGTACCTATTGCATAGAACCACAAAATACATGCACAGTGAAGAACATGATACATTTGAAAACTAAGCCAGCTAATAGAAAGCTTTTGACAATGCACTGCTTTTCTTATGCATGTTGCTTTCCAAGGAAAGTAACACGTTGCTTTGGAAAGCAACGCATTGCCCCAAAAGCAACGCATTGCCAAACCTTTATTTCTATTGGTTGGATAACTAAAAAAAAAATGTGTTGCTGTAATGTGTAATGACCTTATGGCAATTGAATCTGCAAGAAAGGTTATTGATATGTTTTTGCATAGGCCAAGGGGTCTGGTGACATATTAAAGTGGTTAATCGGATAATGTAATAAAAATGCACCAGAAAAGTGTTAAAAATTCTGAATTTGAACTTTTGCCTATCTACTTGAGCAAAAAATCAGCAACATGTATGATGGCACAACACTTAAATATATTTTTGGATTATTTATGAAATCACACAGTACACTTTTTGTACTTCTTGTATAAAACCACATCCTTGGCAGTCTTGGCAGTCCTAATTGTAAGACAACTTTGAATCAGTAGAGGAACTTCCCTGATGTCAAGCTTGTCAAGTTCATTGTGCTGCTCATCCAAGAAGACGGATCTTTCGTCCTGGATACATCAAGTGGGCAACGCGGTGGAAAGCGCAAACTTCGGAATGGTGTCCCACAGAGAGATTGTTCGCGGTGCTCCTGCGCGGACGGCGCGGCGCTTGGAGTGGCTGCTGGTTCCTTTGGGTCCTTGGGGACAGTGTTGCAGGGGGACCTAACCACTGTAAGCCAATTCTTCCACCGGTGGCGCTTGGGACTCGGCGGGCCCAGGACCGTCGGCTCTGTTTTCCACCTTGCAGGTCGATGCGCAGGGGGAGAACTTGGCATCACTCTAGATGGAGAGGGACTGTCGCGTGACCCGGCGCCGAAGTGCCTTGGCGTCGCGGTGGGCCGCGGCCTTGCTTTCAGTCGGCACACCGGGGCGGTCGCTGCCGGGACGCGGTCTCTTGTGTCGGCCTCCTCAGAAGGACATCTCACAGGAACTGGATGGATGTGCATCTTTTGACACTTGCATACATCGACCGTTGCCTTTGCGTGCTCCGCTGCTGATGCGCTGCAACCGGTGTGGAGTCGCGGTGTACATCACACAAGATTGATGTCGTTTTCTGACTGATGCACTGAGACTTGTTTGGTGTTGCCTTTCGGCGACTCCTGTGGAAAAAATATCTTTTCCAATTCTGTCGGCATGGCTCCTGCAGACCTTGGGAGGACTTCAGACGATCAGGCTCGCCAGGAGGTGTGGTGAGCCTGGTGGCCTGGTCCCCCCGCCGACCCATTTGATGGTCATTGGGGTTCCACGTGAGGTCTACAGTCCCAAAGGGAATTCCAGGCCTGATCAAGCCTGGATGATGAAACTAAGATCTTCACTGTGATTTTGGACTTGCACGCACGAACGAGAGAGGAACAAAATGCATGTGCATTGGGAGCTAAGCAATATTTGTGCTGCCAGCATGCCCATACTTAACAGTGTTCATCATGTTCATACCAAATTTTTTGAATACAAAAAATGTCACCACCATTTTCCCAATGAAACCTAGCTCACTCATGTATGTCAAGTCCGAGACCCAGAAACCATATGTTTGAAATGGCCTGTCAATTTTAAATGTTGAAAAATGGTCCAAAAAACACTTTAGGATTTTAGCATGTTTCTCTATGATCATACCATCAGACTACTTCTCAATTTTGCATCTCGTCATTTTCATAACCTTTTTAGTATTATCAAATATTTAGTTTCAAGCCTTGGGTTAAAAAAATGTAACAATAGGTTTCTTAACATGTTTGCATTGAACCAACAAACTACAGTACTTTTTTTTAAAGTTCACTGCCACTAATTGCCAGATATACGGGGCGTTTGTAAAAACACTGCACGAATCGCCTAAAAATCGCTCTTTCCTTAATTTCCCGTGTTGATGATTTATCACCGCATATTAGTTGCAATCCTTTGTAGAACAAGAATTTAATAAAAACAAATATCTTGGAATTCAAAATGTTGGTGTGTTTGTCCCCAAAATTCTTGTTGAATTTTGTGAACTTACACAGAGCAAAATGTCCAGTGAAGTTTTGATCAAACAACAAATTCCTCCTAACTTTCACTTCTGTGGCAGAAATCTCAATCAGTAAGTCGGTCCCAGCCTGCACGGAGTCATCTCATTTATTAGCCTGATTAGTCTCTAGCACAGAAAAAGTTTTATGAAGCGGGATGAATGGGCGGTGTGATCCTATTACCGCGGGTAATTGGCGGGGGGTGGTTTTTTTAACATGCATACAAAGCATAATTGGCAATATCTTGTTTCCCTCCCCCGTGATGTCCTAGTTTTGACAGTTAACCAACATACCATTTACATCATAATAGGCAGAGAAGATGATATGGTACCGTGCTCTATTCCGGATTTAGTCCATTAATAACTTATTCCGTCATTGAGCTAGGGGGTCAAACTGAACGTCCACGGGTGGCCACAATTTGTGCACGAGTGGAAATTGTTGTGAGACCGCAGCTGAGACTGAGTGATCAGACTCAGTCATAAGACTAAGATTCTCGGTCATATGGGTCTGAGCCTCACTGCGTATCTTTTATCTTTTGTTGATTTTAGTAGAATTACTAAATCCCTTTTCATACAATAAGAAAATACACAATTCCGCATGTGTAATCTGTGCAGCACTTCATATTCAGCACCGTGCACCACACAGTGATCCTGTCGTGTATCGAGGATTTATTTTTATACCTAGGAGTCCTGTTTTCGCGCCAGTGAGCAATTCCATAAATGGAAGGTAGGGATAATTAAGCGAAGTAAGCGATTTGGCGATCCGTGTTTTACAAACGCGCCAGATAGATGCTGAATTAAAACCTCACATCACATTCTGTATCATTCTCCTTTAACAAAAAATACATTGGTCCTCTGGTCGCTAGTGTCACCTGCCATCGCGGTTTGTGAATGATAGGCCTCATTATGACCTTTGAATGTAACCTTTAACCTCAAACAAATGAGGGTTTCCGTGTAATATCAAGTAAGGTCAATCTTACAACTTGACCTAGAGTGACCTTTGATCTTGGGATGTGACCTTCAACCTCAACAAATGAGGGATCCCATGTTGCACCTATGACTCAAGTTTGGTTTTAATCCATCGAAGTATGCAGATATTGCAGGCAAATGTTAACCTTTTTTTCACAACAGACAACATCAACAGAGGACAAAGTGGTTCCTATGTGTCTTGCCAGCTAAGGCAGGTGACACAAAAATACAACCCTGAATTTTGGATTTTGCACTGCTTGAAACACACAATTTGTTGGGTGTTTCCATATTGAGTGTGAGCCACTTCTTCTGACACACTTATGAATTCGGAACCTTAACAGAATATCAGTACCACATAAACCGTGTGGTTTATTCCGTTAAGGTTTCCGAATTCATAAAAGTGTCAGAAAGAAGTGGATTACCTTACGGAAACACCCCAATTTGTTATTGTGTCCTTGGTAATGGGTCACAGAAGCAAATAATGTAATGCTTATACTGATACAGTCCTTATGAAGCTCTGGTTTTATAACTAATTGGCAATGGAAATTTACAATCAAGTCCAGCAATTTGGGGATTTTGACCTTACTCCTAATTTCCAGGGTCACATTTATACCTACCCCTGTAAGAGTGAACATTTTGAGATATTTTTAAACATATTTACAAATTGCAAATACTTTTTTTCAGATATAGTTTGTAAAATATTTGCATCTATTCAAGTTTTGAACAACAATTTAAGATTTACACTTATTCCTCAATTTTGACACATCCCATGTGAAAAATCAGGCACTGCAAAATTGTTTACTTCTGTTATGAACCAGTACCAACAGTCAAATAAATAGCCTCATCAAGTGCAACTTCAACATAGTGCAATACCAGATTGATTTTACAAATCTTCTGTTGTCATCCATAGCAGATGAAAGCCAAGTAGTTGAGCTACTCAGCATCAGCGATTTTTGTCAAGGTGCACTTGCACCCAATTTCCAGCCAGTGCGTGGTACGCTAGCAGAACACACTACACGCTTACAATACGCTACTGTAAAAGGAATGGTGGCTTCTACTTTAGCATAAAGGGTCACTTTGTGATCCACAGCCTCATCACCCTGATTTACCTTAACCCTCGTCTACCTGAGCCATTTTTTGTAATTACCACCCCCCCTGGGATTTTCGTTACTGAACACCCGATTCCTGTAAATTTGGTACCAAAGGATAGCTTAGAGTTTCTTCTTTCCATTGGTACCAAAATAAGTACTAACATCCCCATTATGACGTCACCATGACGCAGGGGTCGATTTAGAAAATAAAATTTACATGCACAACCCTTGATTTTTCCTCAAAATGGGCTGAAAAATACAAAATTTTACATGCACATGGAAAATTCTGCATGCACACAGCCAAAGTTACATGCATTTGTGCATGTAAAACCCCTCTAAATCGAACCCTGCCATGACGTCATATGTTGAGGAAAAAGTACGATAATACTGAACATAGGGTGGAAAATTGATATTTCGCAATTTTAGCGACTCAAACACCCTATTATAGCTCTAAAATGATGTCATTATATAAAACTAGTCATTTCCCATCAAGTAGAGTCAAAAACCGCATGAAAATCTGATTTTCCTAACCTTTTTGGCGAAAAATTGAATTTTTCACTGTGTGTCTATGGAAATGGCAGTTTTGCTGACATGCAAACTTTATGACGTCATTGTGATGTAATGCTAGGCATGTTGGTACTCATTTTGGTATCAATGGAAAGAGGAGGACCATAGCTATCTATTGGTACCAAAATCAAGTGTCTGTGATGTTCCTGTGTTGTGTTAGGCATGTTGGTACTTCTCTTCCGGAGGGGGGGGGGGTGGTTACCACCCCCTATCCATCACTTTGGGATCACCCTGTATCTTACCTATACCCCGGTGGATGTTTGTTTTTGGATTAAAAGGAGCGGAACATGTCAATTGACAATTACATTAAATGATTTGGCACCAAAAAAAGGGGTTTTTAGCAAGCCGGGGAAAAAACCTGAAAGGGGGGTGGTAACCACCCCCCCTCCGGTAGACGAGGGTTAAAGAAATTGAGATTTTTATATAATCTGAACACCAGATTGATTTTACATATCTTCTGTTCTGTTGTCATCCATAGCAGATGAAAGCCAAGTAGTTGAGCTACTCAGCATCGGCGATTTTTGTCAAGGTGCACTTGCACCCAATTTCCAGCCAGTGCGTGGTACGCTAGCAGAACACACTACACACTTACAATACGCTACTGTAAAAGGAATGGTGGCTTCTACTTTAGCATAAAGGGTCACTTTGTGATCCACAGCCTCATCACCCTGATTTACCTCAAAGAAATTGAGATTTTTATATAATCTGAACCGTTAATCCAAGTATAGTATATATATATGCCTAGTCTTACGTGCAACTAAAATCATAATTTGTATTTTCTGTCCGTAACAGACAGAAATTACAACAGAGTGGCCTGTGGGGCAGTGCGATACAACTAATTCACTCGTAACATCAAACACAACATCAAGTTCAAAGACGTGCTGCCCGATTCATCTTTAATGACTATTCTAGAGAATCAAGCGTCACCGACATGCTAACCAAGCTTGAATGGGAACCACTCGACATCAGACGCATGAAAGCCTGACTATGTACCATCTACAAAGAAACTCATGGCCTCAATCCAAATAATATTGCTCATCTCATGCACCAACCCAATAAAGACCAGACTACAACCAGACCAAACACCAGACAACACCATGGCAGCTTCATCTACGATCGCATAAGACCAAACAAGAACACCTATCTTCATTCACTCTACCCATGGACTATACCAGAATGGAATTACCTCCCCGACTACATCAGGACAGCTACTTCAATTGCCGTTTTTAAAACTCGGTTGAGCTCCATTGACCTCACCACCATTGCACATAAAGCTCACTTTAAAATTTAGTGCATCCAGCCCCTTCCAGCGTTACCTGTACAGGACAGCCACACCAGGTGATTGTACAGTAGCTGACAGATACAGAAAATCAACTAAAATTTTTTCTTGATGTTATCTAGTACATCATAATCAAAAATGTGCTGGGAAATCCACCTTTAAAGGGGGATGGCCCGATTTAAGGATATGAAGTTTTCATCTTAATATATTGGCCTTCACTCCAAAACCTCATCTGTAAAGTTTCACGCCGATATTTCAATCCGTTTTGATGCAAGAGCAAAAAACATGATTTTGTAAGCCCATAGAGTACTGTGTAAAATTAATATTGGTCGACCAAAATTTTCGCACATTTTCGCTCATAACTTCCAAACCAAACATCCTTTGGCTCTAAGATTTCACAGGGTAAATGAGAAAAATAGTAGCTTTCTTCTGATACCAAAATGTTGACCACTTCCGGTAAAATCTGGGGCTTCTGGGGGCGAGGCTATTAGCGATTGGGCCATGGACCTTTAATAAAATGTGACACACAATGTAGTATTTTCTTACAATGACAAACACTTCAGAATCTTGTCATATATTTTATTAACACTGGATAATCTTTCTATATGCACACTTAATGATGTTTTTCAATCAAAGTGATGATACAATTTTTCATCAAAAGACTGCAATACCGCATTGTTCCTAATAAACGCCCATAATGCTGACTTTTCCAAAAGCAGGGCATAAATTAGAGGTGAACTTTGGGTACAAATGTATACAAATGTGTCATTTTTGGTGAATAAAAGTAAATATTTGATGAAAAATAGTTTTGGTGGAACAGTGAAAAATGGACCATTTTTTCGTGAAAAATTGAGTGTTTGCGGGAAAGTGGTGCTGGGGAGGGGCATTTATTAGGAACAATACAGTATCAGGGTGTAATTGCTTTTTGATGTTGTTTCTATGAATGAGTTATCATTCTATGTCAAACGTGAACACTACAGGGTGACCCAATAAAAAGTGAACCCATTTTTGGCCGCCATTTTGATATACTTCCAGAAGGTAATTTTCGGTTTTCTGGTAATATTACCAAATTATAGGTAGTCTAATGTAACTGGTTAAAAATGTTAAAAAGATGCAAAAATGGGTTCACTTTTTATTGGGTCACCCTGTACATAGGACTTGTGCTATGAAATTTCAGTACAAGCCAAATGTTATAGCATGCAATCTTCATACTAATTTCCTTTAAGATTCCAGATGCTAATGTGTTTGTAAACATTGATGTTGACTGTTCTTGCATTATAAATATTCATGCACACCTCTTCTGCATCCTCAGGTATTTTTTTAGCTAGTGGTCCCAGTATTGCCTGGTGGGAATTTTGACCTCTTCAATAAGGTCCAATGAATTTGAAATCAAACAACAGTTCTGCATGCATCTCCACTGTTATCTCCCAAAGATTTTTTGAGAATTTTTGCCTTCAAATTGATACAAATTATAAACAAATATATCAGTTTGTTATTGAATGGTTTCAGTGTTCCTGCCAAAGGGGGCGGGGCATCCTGGTGTTTGAGTAACAAATGCCTGCTACAAGGTTTCTGTAAGTGCCTCACTGCAGGACCACAAAAATAGTCATTAAGGTGGTACTACATTTTCTTAACATATAGACGCCATTCAAGTCACAGCCACGACTATTTGTGGTGAAAGACAGGATTAGGTGCATCCACTGTAAAATACGTGCATTGATGTCCACGCTTCGAGCACAAGCACTTTTACGCAAGCGGCAATTGTGCCCAGCCACCAAGCATCGCTTTATTTCCAAAATGGCTGAGCATGAATAGAGTCTATTGGACTCATAGATTGATACTTTAAATTATAACACTTGGTTTGTCCTTTTTGGGTGCTGACAGCATTAAAGACCAGACAAATTTCATACTTTTGTTTGCCCTGTAAAGCCAAGTACAAATTTGATACCCCTCTCCAACCATGGCTATAGTCCATTTCTCTACCTCCGTGCAGTGATGTAAAAACCTTGACGCAGCTTTTACGCACACATCCAGATGTACCGTCTTTGTGCGTACATGTAAAAACGCTGTTGCTTTAAGCCAGCGCACACAGTTTACTGGTGTGACCGTCAAATCTCGCACTAAAGTCACTGCACGGAGGTAGGGAAATGGAGTATAATCTGGTTATTTTGCAAGGAGTGTGTGTTTTATTATCTACTTGGCTATCAATGCACTGCAAATCTCACAGGCAATCCCTAGATCACACACGAAACTACCCAATTGGGGATGGGATTATTATGGCTGTCTGCCTAAATAACTTAACTTTAAACTTTCACATTATGGTGATTGTAAAATTTTGATTAGCTGTTTAGAACAATGAAATTAATTTATGTACAATTAAAGACCAATCAATAATGTCTGTATAAAGTAAATATTCTTAATAAATTGCAGTCAACTTTGGTGAGAATCTGAGAAGTTATTCACACAGAGATCATCCTAAAGTACAGATCTGCAAGAATTCAAATGGATTCTCAGGATCTTTTGTGGCTTCAGATCCAATTACATGTTCACCAGGAGCTTATTGTTGTTAAAGTCTGTACTTACTACACAATAAGGATTAAATTCTGACCCTGCTTACAATAGCAAGACTTGCAAATATGTACACGGCCGAGTAAAAATAAACATATGTTTAGCACCCCTTCCTACTTCCTTCTAACTTCTTGAGGCTGCTTCAGTTTTATTTAACCAGGTCCATAACCAGGATTTTAGCGGAGGGGAAATTTTTTTTCAAAAGGGGGACCTTTCCCCAACAATTGCAAAAGGGGGATAGGGGGAAAATTTGGCAAAAGTGGGTTTTTTACCGAAATCTTAACTTTGAGAAAACAAAGCATAAAACCCCCTAATTGTTTTCCTTTTTTAGCTTTTATAGGGGTTTTAGGGACTTTTTGGAATTTGGGTGACATCCTCCCCCACTGCCCCTCCCCTGGTTTACGGTCCTGTATTTAACATGTCAGTTATAACTTTCATTAAAGGATGCATTAGGAGTTGAGGTGTTTCCTATGGGTTTGCTTGTACAAGGAGCCATTTTAGGGGTCTAACTGACAGAAGTAGACAATTTAAAAAAGGACTCCCTTTCAAAGGCAGTACAACCACCATAATGCCAAAAATATATGGTAAAATACTAATATTTTCACCTCTTTTCAGATAGAAAATAAGAAATAAGAGAAACCCCTTGTCTTATTTTCAAAACTCGGATACTAAACACATTTTTTTTACTCGGCCTAACTTCATTCAAAATATTGTCAAGTTAAATTTCTGAAGATCATATAACCCAGCTATGATCCACTTTTGCTGTCTTTATGCCAACATTAAAATGACGGTGGGAATGGAGGTGGTGTGTATTTTCCTTCTTTTATAAGCTTTTCCTTCTGCTTCAAAATGGCACGTGTTCTTTCCTTCTGTAAAAAGATAAAACATAAATAATATTAGAGATGATCAATGTTCAGGGCTTGAAATAAGCAGGGGCAAGGGGAAAATTTACCCCTGCTAAAAGGCAAAATGCCCCTGGTTCTGAAACAAAACTGTGTACATTTGTATAGACCAAGGGCAATAAAATGTTAAAAACACCAAAAATTGCCCCTGGATCTGAAATCCTTATTTCAAGCCCTGTCAATGTTAAATTGAAATTGAAGCAACACAGAAATACTGATTTGTCATTTCAAAAATCAGTTGTTGGCTGTAACAAAACCTCCTTTCACTATCAGCCAACCAAAAATCCTAATTCAAAACATATAGGCTGGTATTCTGAAAGGGAGTCTAATTTAGTCCTACATGAGTGGACCTTTTTCCCTTCCAACATACTCTACAAATGTGCTGTAACGGGTGAGAAAATTCCTCATGGATGGGGCGGAACAGCCCATTGAAAATAGTCAACTGACACTAAAAGATTGTCACCTAAAATGCTCAATTTCAAAGTTTGAGACGAATCTGATTTTTTGTTTTCATGCTGTAAACATTCATGAATAACAATGCCATATGATACTGTGTAAAAAAAAAAAATCTGGATCTGGAATTTTATAACCAAGTTGTGAATTTTTACATGAAGGACTTTGATTTGAGCTTAGCTATTTCACACAGTGATTAGTATATGGACATGCATATACTTTAAAAGTGGTAATTTTCGCACATGTAATTTTTTGGCATTCTGCAATTTTTAGCATTTTCACTTTTTAAATTAACTTTTTTCAGTTATCCTACATAGACTTACACACAAAATAAAAATTTTCGAGTGTTCTTAATTTCGTGCTTGCTCAGAAGTGGGCTAAAAGCGCAAAAATTAATGTAGCACAAATATTTCCACTTTTACGGTATATGCAAAAGACTTGATTTGTTTCAAAATTGAGGGCGCCCTCCTCGGAAAATCTCTGAGTCAGCCTTTAAGTTTGGCTACTATAGCTTCATCTAGACCAAAAAGTATGGCCAAATGTTTTGTACAGGTGTGGACACGGTTCAGAACATCCATCCACACAGCTATTCAGACAGACAATGCCATTTCAAAAGCCAGAGATTTTGGTGCACAATCCATTAAAAAATTGTGTCAGTTAAAGGGATTAGCAGCGATAATGCGAGAGAATCGAAAAAATTTGGAAATGCATTTTTTAAACTTATAAATCAGGGATAAGTGTGTACAATTCCATATAACTGCTTAAATTTTGAAACAGACCACCAAATAGTGAAAAAAATGAAGTATTGAGGGAATTTGTCATACCATCTCTCGCAAATAGACATATAGCGACGGCATCTCAAAATCTGCAACAAACAGCTGATTGCAGTACAAAATAAACAAAGATCAATAATGTTTGTGTTTAAGGTCAAACTGTATTGATCACGGTGCACGATATCACGCTGAAAATCGTGATATTCACCGGGAAATGTAAGAACAGTGGTGTTCTAATGACTCGTAAGGAATGCATGCTTACCTTCTCCGATGTTGATGTAACAAATTGCATTGTCTTTAGGCAGATGCAGAACCTCCCATAAATATATATTCACCAGGAGCTTATGTGTTAAAGTCTGTACTTACTACAAATAAGGATTAAATTCTGACCCTGCTTACAATGGCAAGACTTGCCAAAATATGCACACGGCCGGGGGAAAACATCAAATAGATGTTAGACACCCTTCCTGACTTCATTCTAACTTCTTTGAGGATGCTTCAGTGTATTTAACCAGGTCAGAACCGGATTTAGCGGAGGGGAAATTTTTTTTTCAAAAAAGGGGGACCTTTCCCCAACAATTGCAACGGGTGCATGGGGGAAAATTTGCAAAAGTGGGTTTTTTACCAAAATCTTAACTTTGAGAAAACAAAAGCATAAAACCCCCAATTGTTTTCTTTTTAGCTTTTATAGGGGTTTTAGGGACTTTTGGAAACTTGGGTGACAATCTCCCCACTGCCCCTCCCCGGTTACGCATCCGTATTTAACATGTCAGTATAACTTTCATTAAAGGAGCCTAGGAGGTTGAGGGGGTGTTTCCATGGGTGCTTGTACAAGGAGCCATTTTAGGGGTCTAACTGAAGAAGAGACAATTTAACAAGGCGGTTCTCGAAACCACAAGTCTCGCCTGCTTTGGCGCTTAATGTAAGACCAAAAAGCAGCACACCAGAGTTCAACTGTGCGCGTCCAGGGGGTGTCCCTAAAAAGTTGTGCAACCAGATAAACTCCATTTCTTAACTAGTTACTTCCCACACGATTTCATTTGGACACCACAATCCTAGGGGTCACAACATTTTTCATTGTGGAGATATTCATCTTGCAAGTGAAAACCCCCACCACGAGCATAAGGCCAGAAGAGGTAGGAGTCGCACCCCTGGTTTGATTTATAAGTATTCTTTATCCTGCTCTTTCATTTGACACCACCCCAGGCGGTCACAACTTTTTCCATGGTGGAGATATTAATCATGAGAACTCCTCAACAGAGCATAACTAAGATGTTAGGAGTAGCACCCCCGGGTTTGCATTTGATAGTATCTATACCCGAAACTTTCCTTTTTTTCATGTCGACACCACCCCTAGGGGTCACAATGTTCCATTGTGGAGATATTAATCTTGAAAGTTCCCCAATGAGAAAGTAAAGATATGTTTAGGAGATAGCACCCAGGTTTGCATTAATAGTATTTTATAATTCTCCTCTTTCAATTGATACCACCATAGAGGTACACATTCGTTTGGGAGATATTAATCTTAAAGTCCCAAACAAAGCATAACCAAGAGTGGTTAGCGTAGCACCCCCTGGTTTGCATTATAGTATTTTTATTTCATGCTCTGTCAGTTTGCACCACCACCCCCAGGCCACAACCATTCCATTTGGTTAGATATATTACATCATGCAAAGTCATCAAAAATCCTTAAAATCACTAAATTAGTAAAACTATGAAATTTATTCAATTTGGCAACAATATTTTGCCCAAAAATCATTGCGACACTTTTAAATTTGAATCGCCTACGGGGTCCAGAAAGTGGCGAAATACACAATTGCGTCTAATTTTCCAATTTTCCAAGAAATGTAAACAGCTGGCAACCCAAAAAAGCTGCCAGAAGTAGAAAAGATTTCCAATGAAAACATGGGCACTGATCTAGCTATCTTTATTGATGTTAATACCTTGTTGTGGTGTACTCCCCCCCCCCTTTTTGATAAGTTTCTTGCGTTGTACACCTCGTTTGTATACCACCACCAAATCACACACAGCCCATATACTTGCCAAAAAACACATTGCTCTGACCTAATTTATTGTAAGGTAAGAAACTCCTGAATCAAAGTCTTTTGGAAGGTGTAGTATTTCACAATGGACCATGACAACTCTGAGAAAATTCTGTGAAAGGACCAGCATTTAGCATTAGTTGCAATTTTAAATAATCAAGAAGGCCTCTTGTAAGTGGCCCACATGCATTTGACCACCATTATTTTCACACAAAGAGTTTGTACCATATAGTAGTTCATGTAGCGAAGGGAATTTGCATATTATCCATGTTTACCATTAGGCGATACGCAATTCGCATATTTATTAGATCAAGTGAATCAAACATGCCCTCCTTTAGTTGATCCACTTGCACTTGACCCGCAATTGTGATGCATACAAAGAGGTGTACGGCATAGAAGTGCAGTAGCGAAGGGAATTTGCTTCAGTACATTTCAGGATATACAGCAATTTATGCATATTTAATTAGATCATTGTATCAAAAATGCCCAGTGAACGGCCCCACCACATGCATTTGACCACTTATGATTAACCCAAAAGATGCATGGCATAGTATTTTTCCATGCGCGAATGCATTGCCTATCCGATGTACGGTATCAGAGCTACAGTAATACGGCATATGTATAGCTCATTTGCAGACCTAAGCCGCTGTATCACACACGCTTACATTGGAAAAAAGATGCGCCCCATGATAGGCGTCATGCGTGAAGGAAATTTTCCGTTATCAAATGTACCGCGTTGTCAAAATTATAGCAAGTACGATGTTTTTGCATATTAATAGCTCATTTGCATACTTATTGCCCCGAAATACGCCCCCCAAAATCTAATAAGTTCGAGAAATCTCCAGCCCGCTCCCTTCCACCAGTTACCTCGTCATAACCCGGGGGGCCTTACGGAACTCCAGAAAAATTGTACACAAGCCTTGCGGGAAAATTTTCGTTTAATTATGCAAATTAGATACTGCATTAACAACGTTCGGCGAGACAAAAGGACTCCCTTTCAACGGCAGTTAACCCCTATGCCACCCAATCTTGGGACCCTACTCAGATGTACTCTTTCGATTTAGACAATACGCCCTCAGCAGCAACCCTTGTCTTATTTTCCCCCCTCGGCTACCTACCACCATTTTTTTATCCGCCTCCTTCCTCAAAATATGGTCAGTTAATTTTGAAGATCATCTAACCCAGCTATGATCCACTTTTGCTGTCTTATCCAACATTTAAATGATGTGGAGAATGACGGTGGTGTGTATTTGCCTTCTTTTATAAGCCGTTTCTTCTGCTTCAAAATGGCCCGTGTTCTTTCCTTCTGTAAAAAGATAAAACATAACTAATCAGTAAGATGATGTCAATGTTCAGGGCTTGAAATAAGCGGGGCAAAGGGCAAATTTACCCTGCTAAAAGCAAAATGCCCCTGGGTTCTGAAACAAAAACTGTGTAAATTTGTATAGAACCCAAGGGCAATAAAATGTTAAAAAACCAAAATTAAAAAACTAAAAAATTAAAAAATCCTTATTTTCAAGCCCTGGCAATGTTAAATGAAATTGAAGCAACACAGAAATACTGATTGTCATTCAAAAATCAGTTGTTGCTGTAACAAAACCTCCTTTCACTATCAGCCCAACCAAGAATCCTTAATTCAAAAATATAGGCGGCTGGTATTCTGAAAGGGGTTCATTTGTCCTACATGACATGGACCTTTTTCACTTCCAACACTACTCTACAAATGTTGCTGTAAGGGGTGAGATTGAGAAAATCTCATGGATGTTTTTTTAGGGAGGCCAGACCATATGAAAATCGTCAATGACACTGAAAAGATGTCACCTAAATGCTCAATTTCAAAAGTTTGAGACGAATCTGATTTTTTGTTTCATGCTGTAAACATTCATGAATAACACAATGCCATATTGATATGTGTAAAAAAAAAAATCTGGATCTGGAATTGAGACCAAGGTTGTGAATTTTTACAGAAGGACTTTGGCTTTGAGCTTAGCTATTTCACAAAGCGATTAGTATATGGACATGCAATCACTTAAAAGTGGTAAATTTTTCGCACATGTAATTTTTGGCCATTCTGCAACTTTTTAGCATTTTAACTTTTTAAAATTCACTTAAAAAAAAAAAAAAAAACTAGAAATTACCACAAAATAAACTTTCGAGTGTTCTAATTTCGTGTGCTCAGAAGAGGTGGAGCTGAAAAGCCAAAATTAATGGTGTAGCACAAATATTTCACCTTTACGGTATATGCAAAGACATTGATGTGTTTCAAAATGATCAAAAATACAAAAAGTAAAAATCTGAGTCAGCCTTTAAGTTGGATATCATACTTCATTCTGATCAAAAAAAAGTCGGGCCAAATTGTTGGTAAGGTGTGGACACGGTTCAGAACATCCATCCACACAGCTATTCAGACAGACAAGCCATTAAAAAGCCAGCAGATTTTGGTGCCACAATCCATTAAAATTGGTGTCAGTAAAGGTCCAACAAGAGATTTCAAATCACAGGTGTCCATAAAAATGTGAAAAAATGTGAGTTTTTTTGCACTGGTGTAAAGCTCTCTATAAAAATATCCCCATCTGAAAGGATTAAGTTGAACTGTTTCTTTGGTACCAATAATTGTGAAATTTCTCATTTCCATAGGAGCAAAATACAAATGCAGCTTTTTGGGGTGGGGAATTCTATTGAAATTAAGCATCTACAAATCACCTTTGTTTCATTTTAAGTTATTTCTGTAGCCAAATAAAGGTAGGGAATCGGATTGTGTGCCTAACTATATTGGAAAATCTACATCACACAAAATATGGAGGATTTGCAAATCATCTTGTTGCACCTTGCGTTCTGCCAACCAAATGTTTCTTTTTTAGTTTAATAGACCTCAGTTGTTTCTAAAGGTGCAACACAGATTATCAAATCATCCAAATTCTTATATAGTAATTTCTGTAGACATAAGCCCCTCAATAGATTCCCTACCTTTTATTTGGCTACAGAAAAACACTTAGAAAAGCAAAAGGTAGATTTGTATTGCTTATATTTCATAGAAAACCTAGGCTGCATTTTCGTATTTGCCACCTATTACTAGAGCAAAAAATTAGAAATTTCAATTGTTTTTTGTACTAAAGAACATTTCTCAGTTATCCCTTTCAATGGGGATATTTTTGATAGACAGCTTTACACCAGTGCAAAAATAAATTTTCACATTATTAAAAACTTAAAAAAAGTGTCACTGTAGGGCCCTCGGGAGAATCCGCGGTTAGAAAACGCTGTTTCCTCCGCTCGCGCGGAATTTTTTGCAAACCGTGTTTTTTTTTTTTTCCGCGCATCAAAAAATCAGTATTTTCCACGCCAAATTCCGCACTGAAAATGTGCCCGAATCTGCGTAATTACTCACCTAAAAGGGTCATAGTAGACAACCATATCCATTCTACATAAGTGTAAATAAATATAATCAATCGATCATTTGATGAAAATATGGAAATTTCGCCTGAAAATCAGTCATCCCAGCATCCGCATCATCCCTAACCGACGAACCGCTTTAAAACTACTAAAAATACCCCAAATATGCCACAAGAGTGCCAATCATATCAGCACAGGGCCAACTTTCTCTAAGCATTGTTTAGCGCTTTTATGTTCTTTCCCGATTAAGTATTTACAATAAAGCAAACTACCTGACCCCATTAATTAAAATGGATCAATCCAAACATTTACAGTAAACAACAGTTTCCATTGCATAGTTAATCGGGGGGCTTGACAATTGCAAGGAAACAAAAATAAAAGTTTTTTTCTGTTTTTTAATATTTTATAAAAAAATCATTTAAGAATAACAAACCTAGATTTGAAGAGTCCAAATAACATTTGTGTTTTAAATTGCTAAAATTGTCCTTTTTCATGAAATGATCGTAATGGCCGTCTGCATGCAGCTGCATTCGCACGTGGCCTGGCGGCGAAATTTAATACAATAGGCTAAAGTAAACAATTGATTATTTAGAATCTTAAATGTATTTTGCCAAATTTTCCGATCAGACAATTACACGTGGGTTGATCAATTTTATATCATGTTTATATTATACGTGTTGGTCATGAGCTAAATGTCATAAAAGATCGGTATAGTTCTTATGGAATTTTCCATTCTTGAGGAATTTCCCGTTCATAAGTATTCTCTCCATCAGCTCAGAGGTGAACCTTGCGGTGAAGCACATACAGTTCAGTTCATCGCTCATGAATGCAGGGATAGGGCGCAGCTAATATCTTGGCAAATCCTGGATTTCTCCTACTGTATTTCGCATTTTATGGATGATAGGATACCCAGAAGTGGCCTACCATGAATGGATTATACACTATTCAATGCATACATTCACTCATGGATGAATTAAAACTTCTATCACCTCTCACTACTGCACCTTTTCATCTCATCTTATGACATATATCCAACATGTGGTCCATCCCAGCTTCATTCCCAGGTAATAAAGAGTCCTTTACCTGTTAATTTCAACTGTGACCATGGTGAGCCGACTCGCTGCATGGGGTGGGATTTGTCTTCCTTGCCGCATCATTACATGATCACAAACTGGATTATTCTTGCCACTCTTGTACTACCTTTGTCTGTGCAGACACAGACACGACGTTTAATGCCTCTTTCTGGTAAGATAAATACGAAATCCGCTATTTTCCTTTCCGCGCGAATATGGGTGAATTCCCCCCTGCGGGAAGGCAAAATCAGCGCATAACATGTTATTTTCCCAGCGATCGCGTATTCTCTACTGCCCTCTGTCCATCTGTTATTTGAAATCTCCTCGTTGCACCTTTAGAGGTTCGCGTTCTGATCCTTCTGGGACCCGGATTTACCCGGATTTCAAGAAAGGTAGTATCGATTTTGAAATCAGATGAAAGGCATTTTTCTCATTGTAGTCCTGAAATTTAGCCTCAAAATCCATTTCATTCCTAAGAGATAAACAAAAAACTGCGTTTTATGGTAAACATCAATATTAGTTACAGTTTAAATAGGGATTTGCCAAGATGATGATTGCTTCTCCCATTAAAACTGCAAGTTTGTTTCCACGGTACTTGAAGTTGACAGGGCATACGTGCAAGTGCCCGGCTTTCATACCATGGAGATAACACAATAGACAAATTGGAACATGCACCTTTTAAATAATAGTTCACACTGGTTGAAATTTAACTGTTTCACACAAGAGATACAATTCCATCATATCTTCTAATTCCATCCTTGCATTCAACCTTGGCTCTTCAAAAGCTGCAATGTAGAAACAACATCAATACCATAATCAGAGTAGTTAAGGTGGGTGACCTTATCAAATCATCTCCCGCTCAATCCCCCCATCAAAAACTGAGAATTTGTATCATAAGTTCAATTTTCTGTTACATATACCCAGAAAAATGTGCAAAGGATTGACCCGATTTAAGTCTAATTTTCATTCTTGATAGAATGCTTCACCTCAAAATCCACATCTGTAAAGTTTTATTGCCGATATTTCAACCTGTTTTGAAGTGAGGAGCTAAAAAAACTGATTTTGTAATCCCCATAGAGTACTTTGTAAAAATTACTATTGGTTGACCAAAATGGGGCCTATTTTTGCTCATAACATCCATACCAAACACCTTTAGCCCTAGGATTTCACCAGGGGTAATGAGAAAAATAGTAGCTTTTTTTCAATGATGCCAAAAATTTTGACCATTCCGGGTTAAAATATGGGGTTCCTGGGACGAGGTTATAGCGACTCGGACCGTGGACTTTAAGGTCCTTTGCTTGTCGTAATGCTTGATGGCCAGAGGGAAGGCCTCCTAGTTGTATGGTACCCAAATTTCTGGAGGTAGTTCATAACCAAAATATCTAAATTCTCTCATTGATTTTGTAAAAGGTGTGTGATTTTTTAGAAAAACATATATTTGTTCATTTTGAAATTTTAGTGTTAGCTAATGAAATACATTAGCTAACACATATAGCACATCTTGTACAACGACTCGGGATAGCAAACTAAAGTAAGCAAAGCTTGATGAAAGGGCCAATCCATGATTAAATTTTAATGCAATTCACGCATTATTATGTTAACAAATAAATATGGGACTCATATGAGCTAGAGTTGTCTCAACTTACATGCACAGTTCAGTAATTCCATTAATCAGTGATTTAGAAAAGAAAATACACCCCTGGTTTTTGCGGGATGATATGATACCCAGATCACACAAGGCCAGTTCATGTCAATGCATACAAGTACACCCACGGAAACTGTGTCCTTTCCTTGGTGGATGAGAATATTGTAAGTCATAGTGGACTACTTATTAGACCATCTGCACACCTATTCCAGTCAGTTTTGAACTGTGCACATCTTGGGGTTCGTCCATCTGGTGCTGGTTCATCATCCCAGCTCTTTTCCCCTCCTGTATCCATTTACTTGAAGTAGAGGCCCATCAGCACGAACATGAAAACTTTTGTCAATGTTAACTATCATAGACACACCAGGTGTCTTTACAAGCTGAAGAACAGAAAATGTAATGTTAGTAATACTTTATTTGGGGAGTATTATACAAATAATTGACTGCCTAGGTGCATTAGTAAAAAATATATCACCAAGGACATATTTGTCAAGTGTTTTTTTACTATTGGATGAATGTAAGTTTTATATAATGATAATATCATATAGATTCACCACAGTGCAATAGCTACAGTGCAATCGTAACAAGGCGGTTCTCGAACACAGTGTAGCCTGGGACGATCACTTCCTTTATGATGAAGTGGCAAATGATGATTAGAAAGAGCAAATGCATGCGAGAGAAGGTTTATACATAATGACCAAGTTTGAAGTTAAATAGGCATAGGGTTTAGACAGCAGAGCATTTTAAAAAGTGTAACCGAATTGTATGAAAATACATGCGGCGGTTGGACCGCTAGTGTCCGGCTGCCGTCGCAGTTGTGAAAGGGAGTCAAAGGTGACACTACGGTTACAAGTTCACATTGGGTGGTCACAAAGGTCACATGGGTCATCAAGGTCACATAAGGGCATCAAGGTCACATGGGTCCTGAGGTCACATGAGGCACCAAGGCACATGAGGTCACCCAGGTCACATGAGGTCCAAGGTCAATGAGGTCAGTCCCAAACGGTCACACCAAAGTCACCAAGGTCACGCAAAGTCTCTCTCCAAGTCACGGCAAGTCCCCAAGGTCACCCAAGGTCATGAGGTCACCCGCCCCTCGCCGACACACCCCACCATTTTTCCCCGGAAAAAAAACGCACCCTTCCCGACGCACCGTCCCCGACGCACCCTCCCCGACGCACCCTTCCCGACGCACCCTTCCCGACGCACCTTCCCCGACGCACCCTTCCCCGACACAACACTCCCCGACGAACCTTCCCCGACGCACCATTCCCGACCACCCTTCCCCGACGCACCTTACCCCGACGCCACCCTTCCCGAAAGCACCCTTCCCCGACGCACCTTCCGACGCACCCCTTCCCCGACGCACCCTTCCCGACGCACACTTCCCCGACGCCCCCTTCCCGACGCACCCTTCCCCCGACGCACAATTCCCCGACGCACCCTACCCCGACGCACACCACCCCGACCACACCCAGACGACCCCACACCACCCAACCGCCTCCGATGCACCCAACCCTGCCCCTCCCCAACCCACCACCCTGCATCCTCCCCACCACCCCACCTGCCCCTACCCAACACCCCACCCTTCCCCGACATATGATTCACACACAAGATGTTATTGTATGTAGTTTTTAGATCCAATGTGTTTTTTTTTTTTAAACCAATTTTTAGCGACAAGCAATGTAGCATATGGCCATGTCTTGAATTGGTGCCTGCTCTAGGGTGGAGCTGTTCACATTTTAGAGAAATTGACCAGTTTGTAATAATTAGAGACTTAAATGTGATGACAAATGCAGAAGCACTCATTTTAAAGCCCATTTAGTTAGCTTTAAGTTGATACCAAATTGTATTAATCAGATTTCAGTAAATAAAATATGACTAATTAAGTAAACGAAGGTGGGGGTGGAGCAATTGGGACTCGGAGATTGGGACACAGTTGCATGTAAAGTCTATGGGAAAACGCTTCAGCTCTTATGGTTTTTCTTAGCTTAACAATCATTTAAGTATTTTGAATTATAATCAATTAAGCGAATTAACTGCCCTTTCATTTGAGACCATAAATATTGTTGTGGGTCTCTAATTAAAGAAATTATAATCAAATAATTGATTAATTTAACCCAGTCAGATGAGTAACAGTGGAGACACGATAAACCTACAATATGAAAAAAACCAATGTTTATTTCAGCTTCATAGTTTCTCCATACAATTCAATAAGATAACAACTAAACACTAATGAATTGCACTTCAATTCAATGCCCAATTAACATATAGACTTAACATTTTAATGAAAGCCTCATAAGTAATTAGACAAGCTGGGACGCAGAGGGAAATGGGACACAAGTACGTTGCAAAATTTTATAGATGAAATGACTCGGTTAAAAGACACTTTTGAATCTGTCCTGTTTTAATTATATCTTCTACAATTTACAGAGTTAAATATTCATGATTACCAAATGAATGTTGTTCTTGATTAAAAAAATAATTTATATTCTTACTTAATCAAATAAAGAACCATAGTGGAGGAATGAGGACAAGCCGCTATATCGAAACGATGAGACATGTATAAAGCCCCCTACCGTACTGCAAATTAGGTTAATTTGAGGCGTATGATTATCAGAATAATAAATTCAATCATGAATGTTTACTTTTAAAGGTGGTAGATATACGGGTGTTATCTCTCTATTCATATGATTGGTGGATGCTTAACATGGAGCTGCCAATTGAGGAATGCACGACACTGTAAATTCATACTGTCATACAGTAAAACAATGTTCACAAGGGATATAACCCTAGTATTAATGTTTTTAAATTTATGAATGTTATTGGTATTTTACTTGCAAATACTGATTGGCTTCAGAAGCTACTGGCAAGAAGTCTTTAAGCAGTCTTTGGTACTTATGCAATATATGCATTATTTTTGATGCCAATTTAGTACCCGTTGCTCCCAAATAATCATAAAAATAAGTTTAGTTTGCAGAATATGCTTGTTTTTTGGATAGGTGCTTTGGGTTGATGTGAGGTACTTTAAAGAGATACACCTTTTTGTCAGCTTTTTCACAAGTATTTTGATCCATAACTGCTTAAGACCTAGCCCTACTGCAATTTGATAGCATATTGGAAAGATTGGAACCAATTTCCTTCAGAAAATATTTATTTTCATTGCTAGCTGTATAGTTTGGAAGTTAAAAAGGTTTAAGCTAAAACTGATGCGTTGCTACTTGAAATTTGAAGACGAAACGCAAACAGGACCCACTTCAAGGACGCCTGCATATTAATAGCTCATTTGCATACCTAAGCCGCATGTATCAGGAACTTCAAATGGCAAAGATGCGCACCATAAATGGTTTCTTTTTGTGCGTGAAGGGAATTTTCAATTTAATTTTTGTATACGATGAACTATGTTTCAAAAATTCATAGGGATTATGCTGATTTTTGCATATTAACTAGCTCATTTGCATAGGTATATTTTGCCCCCCGATAGCCACAACATCTAATCAGGTCGAGAAAACTTCTAACCCGCTTACTTCCACCAAGTTACATCATTATACGCTCACATATTCATCTTCTCCATTCCGACAAGGTTGCTCTCATTCCCCTTTCCTTTACCCAACTTTATACCCAGCATCCACTCTTTCCTATCCCTTACGGAACTCAAGGTAACTTGCACACAAGCCTTGCAAGGGAAAGGGTTATCTTTTGACCGGCCAAAAATAAGCTAATAAATATTCATGAATATGTAAAATAATGAGCCAAAAGCTACAGAATATTTGGTATCCTCACTCTATCCCCTACCAAGTGTGAAGTGAATCTGGGATTAGGCATTAGCCTCGCCAGAGGCATTTCAAAAAAAGGTTAACCAAATTGTCTGAAAAATATGCAAATAAGCTAATTAAATTCATGAATATGCAAATAATGCAGCAAAAAGCACAATAATATTGTGGCACCTCACTCATCCCATCAAGTGTAAGAGTAAATAGGGGAGTTAAGGTGTAGCCTGCAGAGCCTTTTTAAAAAGGTTACCAAAGTCTATACGGACGGACATTTCGGACACAAGAATTTGGACTTGTATGTGCCTCAATGAACATTCGTTCAGGCGACACAAAAATTATTATTATAACTTGTGCGATTGAGCAAGGCAATAAGGTTTTACCATTGCACCGTGATGGGAATCTATGTAACCTGGTATATAAACAATCAAATATTGAATGCCATATTCGCTGCATAGTAAAAAATATATCACTTGGACAAATTTTGGGTGTTCCATTATTCACTCGCCCAAGGCTCGTGAAATGGAAAATCCCCAATTTGTCCTCGTGATATATTTTTTTACTATTGCACTCATAGGCATTCACATTTGATCCTATTGCATGGCTCATATCACGCGAGAGTTTTATAATAGACAGGGCTACAAGTGCACCTTGTTGCCAAATATAGGGCTAAATATGGGCAAATAAATATATAAAAAACGAATATAGGAAAATATAGAGGAAAACCAGAAAATTTCTAGGGAAAATATAGGAATTTGATGGATTTTGTACTTGAACGTGGGCACCTATGCATTGTATAGTGGCCAGTAATATTTAATTCATTATTCGCTTCTTTAGCCATGTGGACTAAATTAGGTGATACTCCTAGTTGCTGGTAAGTATTGAATGAAAAAAATGAGGAAAACGCTTTTTGCCTGCGACACACCCTCCTTGCCATTTGTTTTGGAAATTTTTGGTTTAATCAAGAGTAAATGACTCTATATAAATGTTAAGTGAATGTAGGCTTTGACCTTAGACCCAAAATCCATAGGTGACAGAGTCATGGAAAAAATGAGTTGCCAATAAGTTTATAAAAGATTTACATTGGAAAATTCACTGCAGAGTGGAAAAATATGTGCATGGGCTTCTAGCTCTTCCTGCATATCTGGCAACAAAAATTGTTCCCTCATCTTATTGATCTTATTGAACACTTTACTTTCGTGTAACAACTATATTCGTCACTTTACTTTCGTGTAACAACTTCAATTGGCCACAACTTGAATCTACTTTACAAACCAATAGTAGGGTTCCATTGGTAGAGTGCCTAGATGTAGAGTACCCAGATGTATATTAACTCAATGTATGGTTCTTGGGTAGAGTGCCTAGATGTAGAGTACCACACCACCAACACCAACGGAACCTTCTGCCTGGACCCTTTAAGGTTTTAAATGCAACACTGCACAAGTTTAGTGTACAAAGGCATCCTCAAATACAGCAAATTCTATTTTAAAAAATAGTTTTTGCTACACTTCCAAAGTTATTTGGCACAGAAACATGTTAGGCTCTAAGCCTAATTTTAAGATTTATAAAAAAGAAAAGCACTGGAGACAATCCCCATATATCTTGTTTATCATTTTTTATCTGAATTTATTCCAAGAAATTGGGGTGAATTGGCCTGGGTGCATTGCCTTGCCAAATCTTCAAATGTAAAACCCTTCTCACTCAGTAAATGATTTCCCTTACTTTTTGGGGGCAGAAAAATATTAGTGTGTGTCCACTCAGTTTCTCGTCACATAGGAATGAAGCTATCTACTGCTGTTGCTAGTGTAAGGAAAGGAAAAAATGCATAGGGAAGTTATAAAACAAAATAGAATGCCTTCAAGTAAAAATCAACTCAGCCTAGTTGCATTTGAACTAACCAAATCACAGGCGCATGAAGCTTCAAACATGGCTAAAGCCACAATTATCTGGGGCTTGTGTCTGAGCCCTAGAAAATTTTGAATATGGATATGTATTTCAAGCAAAATCCTCAGAAATGGGTACCTTTTTTTATCAACTTGACCCTTAGAAATGGGCACAGGTGTTGACTTTGAGTCATCAGTTGCACACCTTGACCAAATCAAATCTGAGAAGCCCCTCACCATGGATGGGTTAAATTTGCTTAATGTGTGTGTGTATGTGCATGGCCAAGGGGTATAATCATGACCAACTCTGGACCTTCTGATGCATGACTTGTGGGGTTTATAACGACATTGCATTTGCATTGTCATGATTTAAGAAATATATGAATTAAAAATGTTCTGATTTTACCCTTAAAAAACAAAAGATTGTGACTCAACAAAGCTATCAAATTTCCTTTAAAAACCAGGAAAGTTCTACATGTCAAGGGGCTTGATGAACGTTGACTTTAACCGAAAGAAATACAGACATACTATTTAAGACTTCTGTTTGAATAGCACCTTGCAATGGACATTTAGACTCTGAAAGATCCACCATTTTGATCCATTCTGTGAAAAAAATGGTCAAAATATCAAATTTTAATTTCGTGAGAACAAAAATATAGAGAAATATAGGGGATTTTGGAACTATAGGGATTATAGGGTGAGGGTTAAAAAATATAGGAAATATAGGAAGTATAGGGCGCTTGGAGCCCTGAGATTATGATGCACAGGACAGCTCAAAAGAAGAATAAAGAAGAAAACTGGCCAGAGGAGAAATCTGGTGATCCACAGCCAGCCTATAGAAACGAGAGCATCAACGATGCATGTAAAACCTTGCTTATGATGGCAGCAGGTATCTACAGCCCGTCTCAAAAAAACGTGTACGTGAAAAGTGCCCTCTTTGGCAAGTACAAAATATACGGGCACAGTCTTTCTTAGTTATAAATGCTGTTGTTTGTTCCAAATTGTTGTAATCTCGAGATGTTAGTGAAAGCAATATTAGCACATTTTTTTGGAGAGCGCCCCCAATTTTTCAAAAAACAATTGAGATTTTTACATGGTTGCATTGGTAACTGGCTAGTAAACAATTACCTGTGAATGGTTAAGCTCGAAAATGTCTGTGTCTCACAAATGAAGGCATTTGTAATTAAAAAATTATATAGGGATCCCTGAATTTAATTCAAGGCTGCTGGAAACGGGCCTTCCAATGTGAAATGAAACCGGGGGAAATAGCGCCATGACGGTCTACGCTCATCCATTAGTTGTTTGTTATTGGTTCAGGCAAATCAAGTTGAGGTTATTTCTCGTACGGTGGCAGTATTTCATCAGGGACGGACAAAACCCGTAGCCTTTCCAGCTCACTCTGCCGTTAAGTCCAATCTGGGATCCAAATTATAATTACAAAATCGCTTAATTATGATAAATACACATTTTTTAGCATTCGTTCGCCGGTATAGTTCCAGACAACATCACCAACGTAACTGTGTCAAAATATCAAATTTTGAAAATTGGGGGGGGCGCTCTTAAAAAAAGGTGCCATTATTGCTTTAACAACGAACAGGTAAGGCGTGGAAGGGGACTTGTGAACATCCACGACTCAATGACTGATAATCTCCCACGGTACGTTGAGACTGTTAGATGGTCATTTCATTGATTTTCATGGTACCAAAACAGAATTGACTTTGTTCAAATGGTACCATTGTCTCTACTCTTATGTAAAGTGGTGGTACTAAAAACAGTACACTGACACAGTTTCATTACAATTTCCAAGATCAGTGAAATCAAAAAGGTAGTAGAAATTGTTTCTTATTTTGAAATGGACAATAAAGATATAGTGTTGAAAAGAAAATGACTCCTATTACCCTAACACGGCACAGGGGGTTTGGCGAAACATCGTTTCCAAGGTGCTGTAGTCAGTAAGTATTCTCATATTACGCGCCATTGTAGAGCAGAAGCCCAGAAGGTTTTGATCAAATGAACGAGATACCAATATCTGAACTCGGGAAAATTCAGAGAAAAATATAACTTTTGCAAATATGAATGTCTGCCGGAGACCCGCTGCTGCGTGTGGCCCCAGGAGAGGGGTAAAGTTACTATGGGGGTCAAATGTTTGAACTGCTCTAAATTGAGTGTAATATAGCTCTAATTATTCCTTAGGTAACCAGAGTAAGAAAGTCCACATGCGTGTGGTACTTCCTTTCCAAGATATTTGGGGAAATAGGCTAAAGGTCATTTGTTTATTCAGGAAAGCTCACTCTTTGCAATACCTAATTTCTTTGTAAAAAATATTTAAAAAAATGTTTAATGACACTGATTCCAAATATGAAATGCTTTTGCACTTTTGGCATCTTCTTGTTGTTATAATGGGAGGGGTACAAAATTCCCTGTAGGACTCTATGGGGATGGGGATGGGGACATTTTACCCCTCCTTTTAAAGGGAACCAACCATATGCAAAATTGAAAAGCATATTTGAATCAGTATCATTAAATAAATGTTTTGATATTTTTACAAAGAAATGTGGATGTTGCAAACGTTGACCTTTCTTGAATAAACGAATGACCTTTAGCCTATTTTCCCAAATATCTTGGAAAGGAGGCATCACACGCATATGACCCAATTGACTTTTTTTACTCCTGGTTACCTAAGGAATAATTTGAGCTATATTTCATTAGATTTGGAGCAGTTCAAACATTTGACCCCCATAGTAACTTTACCCCTCTCCTGGGGCCACACGCAGCAGCGGGTCTCCGGCAGACATTCATATTTGCAAAATATATTCCCCGCCTAAAAAATCCAAACGATGTTGAAATGGCCATCAACGTGCTCAAACTTGCTTTCAAATGAACGCGCCAAGCCAGCTGGATAAATCTCTCAACTTCCACATCATGCTTTGTTATCAATGCATTACGGATACAGGTTAATAAGCAAACACATTACGCGAACAACGCTCCTGGCATTTATTATTATAATTCACCTACATACCTTTTTAATACAGTAATTTATATCGTTCGGATTTTTTAGGCGGGGAGTATATTTTTCTCTGCATTTTCCAGTATGCAGATATTGGTATCTCGTTCGTTTGATCAAAACCTTCTGGGCTGCTGGTCTATTGTTCTAATCATGCCACTAGCGGACGTTGCACTCAATTCCTATTCGCTCATCATACGCTATAAATAGTCCTGCTGAGCATGACTCCTCCATATTTACATTATCATTATGCCATTAACTAATCGAAGGAGGAGTCATGCCAAAATTGTGTAACTGATATGACCAAATTTTTGTCTCACATTCTTCAATAATTTTCACTCTTCACACAAATAAATATTACCTGATTCCACCTTGAAAGTATTCCTTAGAGTGTTAGCAACAACAGGATAGTCGTAAATATCTTCATCAACTTTTTAGGAAGAGAAATTTCATGAAATTTCAAGACATGTAAGAATTTGACCGGTGACCAAGTCCCGTGTTTTGTGTTGCCAGATGCTTAACGAAAACTTGTATGCCAAAAGTTACATGACGTAATTTCACAAGGTGTAATACTGACTAACAGAGGCAGCGAGAATCTTGAAAAGAAAAGCAAAAAATGTTGAATCGGAATCAGGTAAGATTATGAAAATTGGAGGTGAAATGATGTCAGTGGTCAAATTTGAAGGCTACACAAATAAGTCCTCTACACGTACTGTTTTGGGACTTCACATATAGACTGTTAAAGGCATACTGTTAAAGAAACGTCATGTGAAGTCACAATTATTGGGACTAACGCAATAAATGCCCTACAGAATTAGTAGTTTTCTGTAGTACAGGGAACCTTTACGTCCTTTTTTTTTTTTTTTTGACCTTGGTGGTTAGAAATGAGGGTGATTCATAATGTGAAATGCAAAGATTGATAATGCCTCATCTGACATGCCCGAAAATGTCAGTATGACTCCGTTGTACTAAGTTTTCTGGTTGGTTTCAAGAAATTCTCACTTCTCAAATCAGTTAATAAATATGAAAATACGTTTAAAAAATCTGGAAAGATATAGTATTTCTGCCCCCAGGCCTACGACTTCGGCAACGTTAATGGAATAACCGCATGTTAAAGGTGCCGAATTTTAAAGTGTTTGGCAGAATACTACATTCATCCCAAAAGGGGAGGAATACTGCATGAAATCAGTGACTCATCAAGCCTGGGATGGGCGGTCATCTCAACACTGGTAACTGAAACGTCTGAATTTGGGCAAATGGTCTGAAATTTTTTAGTCCTCACATACATGAGGAATTATCTATTTGTACCCTACATTTCAGACAAAAGTCAGAACAAATTCAGACAAACCAGTTCAGACACTTGCACCCAAATCTGCATTGTATGAAAGCAATCAACTACTCAACAGGATTATAGATTTGGGGGTTTGGCACCATAGGACAAGTAGATAACATCTTGAGGTTTGGGTAATATCATAGGCAGCACTTATTTTGTTTATCATTGGCTCTTTGTATTTTATTGATTTTGTTCTGGGTGGCAAATTCAATTAACTTTGGTTTGGCAAGGTCTGAATGTAGGTCTGAATTTAAGCTAATTCCCCATTTATACAGCCTTACCAGATTCAGACCTTTGCTAAATTCAGACACTTTCATAGTTACCAGTGTCATAAGGCCCTGGACACTCAATTATGATTTTCTCATCACATCTTTTTTCAGCCCATAATAGGGAACTCTTTTCATTATTCATTATTTGGCTACATGCGTATTTTTTCACAGTGAATGACTAACGAAATGATCAACGAATTACGAACAATATTGGGTCTTTTTTTAGACTCATTTCCGAAACTTCCGACAAGGTTTCCTTCCTACCAAAAATTCCAATATCGACTGAAAAGGTGATTCTTGAACATAATTTTTCCAAATAATTGAATTATTTTCAGATTTTTTCGCCGCTAAACGCGGCCCAAAAATCATAACGTGGTGGGGGACGAGAACTAATAATCAAGTTTCAATGGCCTAATGATAATTTTGCCTGCCATGTCAACTTTCAAAATGATTGGGTAATTATTTTCTTGACTGGAGTCAAGGCTTGACCTTGAGCATGGTGAGCTCATTCAATTTTGGGATGAATTAGTATTCTCCACAAAACTTAACATTCGCACTTTAACATGCGGTTTATTCCGTCAACGTTGCCGAATTCGAGCCTGTGGCAGATACTCAAATCTTCCCAAGTGACATGTGCAAAATATGATACTGCAACAGCGGCTCAGAAGACCTTCCCAGTACCCTTCGCCTAGTTCGCAATGCAACCCTAAATATACGAGCAAATCAGACATTCTTTAATGGAATGACGTTTCGTTATGGACCCCGCTCTATTTTAGGTTGGCAGAAGAGTGGTACTTAAAAAACGTGTAGCAGCAATACTGAATTTCTAATACAACTCGGGGTAAATTACTCACCCAAGTTGTTGCTGATGTCCCTTATATAATACAAATCATCGACAGTGTTTTGCAAAAGTCTTAGAAATAAACGAAATATACCATCTACAATGTGCTTTCACATGTTGAGTTATGGCGCTAGTATTGCCGCTGGTCGTCACTGTGTGGAACTATACAATTATACATGAAGGATTTTCTTCTGAATTTTGTATCTCAAGTTACTAATTATGTTTTATGATTTTATGCATCGATTATGATAAAGACCTTCTCAGGTAAGTGCGTGCCCTTTGTTTTACGACCGGGAAATATGAAACAATTTTTATTAGCTCCGATATTTGCGAAACCTTTTTGCTTTGGAGCCCTATTCATTTACACACACGCTACAGCTTTTTTTTTGTATTCGGAAGTGCTTCTACCGTATGCGAGTGCGCCCAAATAAAACGTTCATCACGGTAGAAGTGTCCTTTTAGTTTTTTCTACCTTTCGCCCTACAAGTTAGTTTTCCCGTGCCACCGGAAGCGCATCCTAGCAATAACACGTAAACATACTTCCATGCACAACAAACCGTTCCTTGACCTTGAAGTTTGTACATAAAAGTTGTAGATTATCAAGAGATGCACTTAAGTCTAAGCTGGCTCAATTTCCTAACGGATATTTTATAATGATCAAGAATGGTTCTCGATTGCTATGCGCCAGATTTTGGGGATGACTTTAGTTATTCTGGCCCCCTAGAGCCCTGCGGGGCAAGATTTTTCACCGCCGACCCCTGACTACCCCCCCCCTGTGTTCCGTCCCCTCCCGCGGCCCCGCCCCCACCCCTATCATTATAAGGTGCAAACCCCACGACCGGACCGCTAGCATTTTTTATGGACCGGACCGCCTCTTTTATAGACATACCGATGCTCAAAAAAGTCATATCCCCGGTAGAACTAGTCCATGTGAACTATGAGTTTTCAGATTCAATTGTCTTTGTTGTTACCCCCGCGCGCTACTTGTTATTTACGTTATAGTGGTCTTGTCCGTATGTAAGGGGAACTGTTCCCGTGGGCCTTTCGTGTTTATTTTCTAATTTGCATTGGATTCCAATATACATAACCACTTTTCAAATAATTATGGTGCCATTTTTCTAGCATTTATAATATATTATTTATGCCCAATTACATGAACCGTCATTAAAAAAAATCGTATAAAACGCTCAAGTACCATGGAAGGTTTCCTGAAAAGTCGAAATATTCCTTTGACCATTACAGACTCTATTGGCTTTTCAAAATCCACTCTTGATAACTCTTCAAATGAAATGGCGGCCAAAACGGGCGATTTGAAGATAAAACCTTAAAATTATCATATTTAGATGTAATATATTTGGTTTATAACCACTCCAAAATTTGTAATTTACAGTGTAAGATATTTTCTTGACCATTATTAACTCGGTCTGTCCCGTTTCCTCCGTTTTGATACAATGGAGAAATCCAAGATGGTGACCAATACCTTTCGTTCGACTTTCCAAAGCTACAAATTACCATATGTCTGTATATGTATCATCCATAAATTATTGTAAAAGTATCAATTGGGGTGGGTATGAGACTGTTTTAATTATCACCAAAAAGATATTTACATTAATATTACTTTATTTGTTTATCAGTCAGTCTTAAATTTCAACAAGAATGTTGGTCAAGTGAAAACAGGTATACATGGCAATTTGTTAGGTTTAAAGCACTTAAACGGAAGGAATATTGCCCTATTTATTTTCATTTGAAGTATGTTAACAACCAAAATATATAAGAACATGATTTTCTAATTGTCAAGTATATTTGTTTTCATATTAAAATTCATGACTTTTAATGGTGATTTCTGGATAATATAACAACATATATCCAGATGTTAAATTGGTTACTTAACGGAATTTGAAGACGTCCATATTGGCTTCCATCTTGATTTAAGGCAGATGATATTAAATATATGGCTGACAATAGTTGTGGAATTTTAAATGTTGCCATTTTGATGGAACTTTTGGAGACATTTTAGTGACCCATCCTGGATCTGAAGCAAGCTATGCCTTGATAACATTTTGTGATTACTCGTGAAAAATATGTGTTTTTCCATCATTTTGATTATTTTGGCCCAATATGCCACATTATTTATTTTTTTCCATTTTTTTTGACGCCATCTGAGATTGCTGGAATGCTGCATGTTTTCCAATTGTTTTTTAACTTTTTTCACTCACTGCGTTAAAGATGAAAAGGAAGCTCGTCTCAACGGTTGTAATTTGATTGACTACTGGTATATTTAATTTTGAAATATGAACCGTCATACTTAATTTGCATGTAAAATGGTAACACACACTTCGAAAAATTGCACATAAATTTTTTGTTCAATCATATCATATTTAAGTTTAACAATTTCCCATAGAGAAGGAAAATAACTCAAGCCCACGGAACACACAGGCCACCGACTCTATTTTCAAAAATTGATTACGGATAACTTGCGCCCTTGCCATTCTGTCACAGTTACCTTTTCCAAAAATCCGAAGTATAATAATTGACAAAAATCTTGTTGTAAATGTTAGTACTATCACGGTATCGAAATTTGATGTTACGGATGACTTAATGTTGTTAACAATGACATTAAACAATCGCGTTGTCGTGAAGGGAGCAGCTATAGGGCGATGCACGGCAGTCAATAGTTATAATTGGCCAGACCTGCCGCCCAAGAACACCCAAGCATGCAGAGAATCAAAGGAATCACCCTGCCAGAAATACTGAAAGGTTCAGGGTGAACCAGGTCATGTATTTGGATTCTTTCTTCATGCTTGGTTGATCTGGAGGGACAAACAAAAAGTCCATTCAACAATTAAGCTCTGTGCAAGGGCGCTATAGTACAAGACTTATATGAAGTATACAAGTCCCAATTGTGTTAGTGTTTTCGCAGAAAATTCCCTAGACATGGGCCCATTTTTCAGTTAAAATCCCTAGATATGGGTCATGCTTTTAATCTTTTAAATAAAGGCAATGTTTATTTCAAATTTCTATCAAACAGATCAGATGCGACTTTTGTCCGACTCAAGAATTCCGTTGCTGTTAGGTTGGGGCAAGTCCTACCCCCTGGTCCACGTTTGCATGGTTCCGCTCGTTTTCTTTTCATATTTACAGGAATACAAGTTTTCCAGAACCGCGAACATCTTCAGGTCTGACCGGATATGGGGGAAGCGAACTGATCTGTGTTAGAGAGCAGTGGGGAATGCCGCAGTGTTGCTTGTTATGCTATATGAATATATGTTTTTTCAACGATAATGAAACTGGCAAACTCGCGAATTAGTGAATGAGATAGCACTTTTAGGATTTACTTGAAAATGATTTAGAATCCATTGAGTCATTAAATTTACGCAGATTCTTAAGTATGCTGTCATGCATGTAGTGTAGAGATGATTTTAGACAACCATTTTTGATAATGGGGCGGACACTCCATTACTGCATACACTTACACGTCTTAAGGCGAAACGTAGCCGGGACAAAATGCGACGGTGATGCTTGCAGAATTAGATGAAACCATGACAATCCCAGATATACATTTCATATAGTTGCCTCTGATCGGTTAACATCTTAATTATTTCCCCGGACGAAAGCCCAGCCCCCGACCCCCCCCCTACCATAGCCCGACCCGTCCAAATGATCCCGCGGACCGGACCGGACCGGTAATAATGTGCTAAAATGCAACCCCGCCCCGGTTTCGGTCCGGCCGGGCGGTCCGGTCCGGGAATTTCGGGGATTCCGTTGTGCCCCGCAGGGCTCCATCGCCACCATTAACATGCGGTTATTTCCGTTACCGTGTTGCCGCATTCGTAGTCCTGTTCATGGCCTGTGGCAGAATACTAATTCTTTCCTGCAACTTTACTTAGCTTAGTGGCTCAAGACAGTGAACATGCTTTCATTTCTTCAAGTCTGTGCTGTAGTTTTCTGTCTAGGGGAGACATGGAACTCCTTCCGAAAGACATTTTTGCTATTAAAACTTACTCGCGGCTCTATTTCACTGTGACTGTCTTGGTGAGCTTTAATTTTTTTTTAAAACACTACAATCAGGCAGAAATTTTTCGGTACTACTTTTCAGAAAGCGCCCTCTTTTTTGGGGGTAGTGATGGTCGGGGTCGGGGGTGTGTTCTACTTTTCTCTTGTCCCTACTGGATTTTCCTTTTGTAAATTTCTCTTTACTTTTAACTCTAATTTTTAAAATAAACCTTGTAAAATCCCTATTTTCACTTCCTCCTTAATACAAGAATAGAATGTGTATTGGGGAATAATATGCTTTGTTAGTTTAATACACGAATATTTTGGTGGACTACATTTATGATTTTTTAGGAACCGAATTTGTTAATTCTAACAACTTCACGGGTCAAAGGTTGGTGCAGGTCATGGCATGGGTCAACACTGTCGTCAGCTGTGATTTCTGTGCAGTGTGTTTGCGTGGCGAATGTTGCAGATTTTTCTGCTGAAAATATTTATTTTGCACAACAGGATGACAATTTTCACCTTGTTAGTTCAAAGCAAGTTGTGCTCGCTGGAGGAGAAAACGTGAAGGAAACATCCACATTTTTCCTTGAAGAATGGTATTGGTACTGTTAGTAACTCTATCAAAAATTAAAGGGGCACTGGGCACTGCCCACTGTCACATTTCACAAATACTTAACTTTCTTCAATTTACCTCTCAAATGATAGTCCTAGGCCATTGGAAGAACGAGATTATTTTTACACATAAAATAACATACCCCAAAACAGAATAGGACATTAATAAGAGACACTAAAGACGTCCAGGTAATTTGTCGGCCACTTTTACAGTTTTTCCATAACTTTAATCAACAATGAGTAATTAACATGAAATATTTTGACTCGTACTCACTTGATATTAAAATCAAAGGTTATCGCCCGGTCAACAGTGTCATAGCGTGAGAAACATGCTTACGTCATCGTACCTCCTTCACCGGCGATCCAATCATGCTCGTCCTCTTTCCCTTTCGGGCTCTACCTGACCGGTGAGATTATCTGTTAGCTCCGTTCGAGTAGAATTTCACAAGGTTTGGCTGTATTTGTTCGGCCTGGACTAGGGTGAAAACTCTTAAGTTTACCGTTGTTTATGTCCTGAATCCCGTTTTTAGGATTTTTTGGATTGGCGTTTTCGGCGAATTCTGGCCAGATTCGCTACACCGCAGGTTCCAGATTTGGACTGCCAAAATTCGGACCCGGTAAATTTCCCCATATACTTTAAACTACTTTGAGTCACTTGATTGGGTTCTGTGGTGTACACCCTCTATGTTGTTACTGTTTTCGGCGTCATTAATACAGCTGCTCTTTTGGCGAGAGAGGCCGTCCCTTTAACAATTTTGGCTTTTTATTCCCAGTTTTTAAAATATCCTACTATAAAACTCCATTTATCCGAAGGTGTATTATTTTTTAACTGGGTAAGTCTCACTAGACTTAA
>JAMKCH010005793.1:0-49105 GCA_023653785.1 Ophioderma brevispina
GGAAGACCCTGGGGGAAATAATTACATGGTGAGTGGGGGTTTCCCCTTCTACAATATACCCAATTGGCTACTCTAGCTCATCCAGAAAAAGATTATGCCCAAATGTTCCAGGGTTAACATTTTATCACAGACAGGGTTTTCAGGTTAACATTTTTTATCACGGACTACGGACATACGGACATAATACGGACGGAGCCCATTTTATAGTCCTCCGATTCGTTCTGGCGGTGACAAAAATGTATTAGTTGACTTCATGGTCACTGCTTTCTGTCCAAATTCCTTGTTATTCCCCCAACCGGTGTGAAGCATATTGAACTTGAAAGGTTGTTTCAGGATAATCAAAACCTGTATTTTTAATCTCGATTACTGTAAATTTATAGCTATGGTTCAGGCAATATCTGTAAATTCTTAGAAATTCCATAGTCTCCACAAGAAATTCCAATTTATGTGGGTTTTTTTGTTTGTGTAAACGAACAAATTACAACAAAATACCTTAAGGAACACTTAATGTAAACAAGTTTGCTCATAATAACCAAAATGCTGATGTGGATCAATGGAATAAGCTTTGTCTCATAGCCTGTCGGGTACTAGAATAGGGGTTCTCCATTATCTTACTGAAGGGGCCAGTCCTATGCCGAACATGTTTGAAGTTCCGAACTTGAAGGCACTCCTCAGTGGATGTGCTAAATCAGCAAATAAAAAAAACCATCAATCAAAATCAGCATTGTTTCATGTCCTGTACAATTACGCAAGCGGTAGCGTCCTCTAACCTATCCTTCCCAAGAAACGACCAGAAGCAACCTAAGGACAAATCGATATATTTAGTCATACTGTCCATACGGACACTTACTACAACAGTAACTGAATGGAGATCATATCTTTGACACCGCCGTTTCTTCTTTTCTGTCAATTCTTCAGTGAAAAATTAACTATGAATTTCTAACAGGCCTTATCCTTCACTCTTAAGTTATTCCTGCACAGTTAAAATATTTTGACTCTTTCGCATAAATCACTGTTGATGTGTCTCAAGGGCCAATATCACCAGAATTTCTTTGTTTCTCCTTTAAGTAGTTTATTAGAGCATGTCAAGGACCAATACCCAATGGTTTGCGACCAGATTTGGCCGTCGGGGCCAACCTATTGAGAAACCCCTGAACTAGAAGTTGTTAGAATCACAACTGCCACCTTTATACACTGACCTTTTGTCTTTATTTCATATTTTCATTTGATTTGCCAAAATTTCAAAAGAAACTAAGAAAAATAATTGACACACTCATTTAATGCAACCTTGCTAAAAACGCAGCACTCATTGATATTCAAGTGTCCTTGGCATGGAACATAGATTACCCTCAATGCTACACATATTTACGAGACACTCGTAAGATTCACTTATGACTTTTCAGTTTTCCAAGTATCCTTTGTACCAATACAGCACGCATTTGAGCAATGTGGCGCGTTTCAAAAATGGATGGTGACATTTTTGGGCTGCTGGTAGCTTACGATTGATAGTGCATGAATGCCATATGGCTGTCATTTTTTTTTTGTAGTGGGATCATTAGCAATCAAGTCTAAGCAAATTTATTTATGATGGAATACTCTCCTCAAAGCATGCAGTGGGAATGTGCTGTGATTTCATTCTAAAATAACAACAGTGCATTTGTTTCTCCCCTGTGTACCTTCTTGGCACATAACATTTTTTATGGGGCTGCAGCTAACTGATAAGGTAATGAAGCAAAATGTTTCAACCCCAATAACAAAATTTTTTTCATTCAACTATTACCGGGGCGTGTCCCATTCCATTTTTCGATGGGGGTTTGTCCGACAATTGTTCATTTTGAACAATTTAAAAAATTTCCAGCTCGCTACACTTGCTGGATAAACATAGATATATCCGGCATGCATAAAAAAAAAAAAAAAAAAAAAAAAAAAAAAAGAAAAAAAGGAACACAAGCCATCAAATGTTTGATATTGTGTCGCAAATTGCCCAGTTTGCAGCAACCTTTTTTTTTAGCGTTGGATCAAAACTGAGGATCTAGATCTGTAATTGGTTTTGAACCATCTTTTAAAATGGCAAAATTTTTCAAATAGCAGTTTTGTCCCTTTTATGAACAACTGTTAGGCATTAGCGCTGGGTTCTATAGATGTGTATACCCTGCCATGCTGATCCCAACTCTGTTTGGTGTTTGGGTCTTCAAGCAATCCCAACTCTCCCAGTGTATAGATCCAGCATGTAAGGCCCAATCTTTCTGAACATATGGGTTCTGAATGCTTAATCCCTACTCCTCGTGACATAATTATCATGCATGCAGCTCTCAAACTTTCTTGTATCGGTCCTATTAGCAGGTCCCCTACTTCTTTGACATACATTCTATATGCAGGTTCCAACCTCTCTTGATGTATGGGTCTTGCATTAGGGTTCCCCAACCGCTCTTGATATATGGGTCCTGCATGTAGGTCCATACTCACTTTACATGCATCTGGATGCAAAACCCAACCTCTCTTGATGTAGGGGTCCTGCATGTAGGTCCATACTCCTTTTGCATGCAAATGCAAAACCCAACCTCTCTTGATGAATGGGTTTTGCCTGCAAGTCCAACCTCTCTTGAATATAATGGTCCTGCATGTCATCCCTACTTTCTCTCAATGTGTGCAGGTTCACTTCCATCTATATGATGCTTGGGCTCTGCAAAACAGGTCTTAATCTATGTTGATGACCTATGGGTCCTACATAGAGGTCCCAATTCCTGTTGATATATGGATCCTACATGCAGGTCCCAATCCCGTTGAATTTGGATCCTATTCATGCAAATCACAATCTGTGAGGAGTTTCCTTCATGTAGGACCCCATTACTGATCATGGTTGCTCCTGCACATAGTCCCAATCACAATGATGATTGGGTTCCTGTATGTATATATCCTGCATGCAGGTCCTAACCTTAAATATTTGGGTTCCTAATGGTAATTTATGAATCTTGCATGTAGAGCTCCTTTTTTGTTGTCAACCAATTAAGTCTACATTAACCTGTTCTCTCTTTTTTTTTTCTTCCAACTAAAACATGAAGAGCTTGCTTTAAATGAACAGCTTGGCTGAGAGCCAAATTGACATAAACACTATCACATAATATTGATTACCTGTAAAATAGCAACAATGTGATACAACCAAAGGTCGCTAAATAGTAATTACCTTCCTGTTCATATTATGATGGTAAAAGGAGAGACAAATCTGATGTATAATCAAACGAACTGAAATGCTATACCCAATTATAAAGATCTGCTTTTAATTTAACAATAACACTCTAGTTAATTAAATTACTAAAACTAAGCAAAACCTCCCCACACAAGAAAGAACAAAACCAAACTAGAAAGGAGCAGTTAATCTTCATTTACACATATTGCTCAAACCTAAGATCTACGTGAACGTAATTCTAAATGAGCTGTCATCTTTTTTATCTTCGATTGCTTAGGAGGTCTTACTCAAAAGATATATTGGGGACATATTTTTATAAAATGGAAGAATATTTGTCAGTTGTTTATGAACAGAAGAAACATAGCTATTTGAAAAATGTTACTGCTGTGCTAAACAAGAACTCCTGTGGTTCAAAGGAAATGACAGATTAAGCCGAGAATGCCATTTTCACTCTGCCATTTTTCAATCAATTTAACCCCCCCCCTACTTTGATGGATCACTTGAGGTAATACCAAGTAATGAACAGATCAGAGATACTGTAAGAAATTGTGTTACGCTTACACACAAATACAAAAGCACTATTTTTATTGGTTAACTCAGAAGGCTATCTCCTGTTGTGTCCGAGTGTTATGAGCCAATCCAACAGATTGGACCATAGTTGGGAGTGCCCAGAGTTAATGACGTCAACTGATTTTCATGAGAGGAGCTAGGACCAGGTCAAACATCATCGTTTACCCCTCACAACAGAAAAGGTTTGACACCTATGGTAGTTTAGTATGGACCCTCTATAGCAACTTTAGGTAGGTAGTCTACTCTCTTCAAATTGTGGTGTCACTTTTTCATAGGGGCCATTTAAGTTTACAACAGGGGTCAAACTTTTAAAATGCTCCATCATGTTTGAAATGTATGCCATTTGTCCTCTAGTCACAAGGAATTTCCAAAAATGTATAGTTTGTACAACTATGACGAATGGGTTTTGGATTTATAGGTAAAAATGGCTAAAAGGGTAAAAAAGTCAATTTCTATTTGTACAGGGGTCAAAATCGGAGGTGTGCTCCACTTTTGTTTGAAAATTATAGAAGTTGTTCATCTAGCTAACGAGTCAACATAAGGCATAGTTTGTACATCTGCAATGCATAGTTACCATGTGTTGGGACAAAATAGGTCAATAGGTCAACATAACCCAATTTTTTGATGTTACCTTCTTTGACCCTATCTCCGTAGGTACGCATTTAACATAATAAAACTTATACCTTTTATGAGTCCTCTAACCTCAGGCAATTACTTGCAAGTATTTAAATATAATCAGAGAACTTTTAATGTTGAACCCCTGTCAAAATGAAATTGACCTTTTTTCCATTTCAACCAAATTTACCTTATAAACCCAAAACCAATGGTCGTAGGTGGTACAAAAACTATACATTTTGGGTGGAAATCCTTATGATTAGCATGGACAATATGGACATTACATTTCAACATGATCGGGCCATATTAAAAGTTTGACCCGTTGGAAAACTTAAATGGCCCCTATTGAAAAAGTGATACCAATTTGAGAAGTACTACCTACCTAGATGATTGATGTAGAGGGATCCATACTAACTACCAAAAGTATCAAACCGTTTTGTAATGGGAGGTAAATGAAATCCTAAAATAAGGCCCCTATGATATTCTGCTCTCCTCTACGTAGGAATATCAAAACTCCCATCTACATTTTAGTGATTGCAGGCATTTTGAATGGATTGCGGGAAGATAAATCAATTGTTTTAAAGCCTGTTTTCAATGTTTGAATTTTGGCATCTTTCAAAAGCAAATTGGTTAGTTTAATACCCAAAGGTAATTCTTGGTGTAAAAAATTCACTGATACCCCCTTCATTCACCAATAACTTCAGGAAATGACAGTACACCAGCACCAAACAAAACAGGGGAGGACCAAGTAAAATTATAATTATTTCATTAAATTGGCTTGTATTTCTGTGTGTGGGCGAGCTTAAAGGGGGATGGCCGATCCCGATTTTAAAGAATGAAGTTTTCATCTTGAGAGATTGGCCTTCGCCCCAAAACCCCCATCTGAAAGGTTTCGCGCCGCGATATTAATCGTTTTGATGGTTGTTAGCGCTAAAAACGAATTTTGTAAGTCCCATAGCGTACTGTGTATAAAATTCCTATTGGTCGACAAAATGGGGTACATTTTTGCCTATAACTTTCAAGATACATCCTTTGGCAGCTAAGTTTTCACAGGCTAAATGAGAAAAATAGCCGCTTTCTTCCGATACCAAAATTTGACCACTTCCGGTAAAATCTGGGGCCTCTGGGGACGAGGCTATTAGCGATTGGGCCATGGACCTTTAAGAAAAGGAATAAAAGTTTTATATAGCTAATGAACTATCTGCATTGGTCGTAGAAAAATAATGAAATACAAGCATGTATATTTCCAATAATATGCATTTCCATTGTAAAGAATCTCTGAATATACATTTGAGGAATTTTTGAATATATACTCCCAGCCCAAAAAATTGGAACAGACATCAGAGATTTAATTAACTGCATTCACACTTATAATTGAGCGTTCTGATAGAACAATGGAATTAGCTGGTATTGTGCATACTATGGGTTGAAATTCTTTTACATATCAAAATCAAAAATACCCTTTTCCTTGTTTGTTCTGCTGGCAAATTTGTCCAAAAATAACAATTTCTGCTTCACACAGAATACATTGAAATAAGTATTATCAATGTTCCAATTTTAATAGTGATTAGTATACATTTTGAATAATATTCTGAATACACATATTTTTAGAGTCTCTGCATATGCCCCTTTGAAGGATTTCTGAATGTTCCTTTGAGTAGTCTTTGAAATTAATAATCCAGAATTCACTATGTGATATGTATGTGTGAAATGAAATGTTTGTTTATCATGGACACCAGCCAAATAACATGGTCTGATTGATGCTATACAATTCTCTGCATCACCAGAGAGTTTTAACAACATACAGTAAGTGAGCAGTTGTTGATTAATTGCCCATGGAACACCACTGGCCACTCGTCTCACGATATTGAAGGTGCTTAATCTTGGAAACTACTACATGCTCGTCTTTGAGAACAAATTCAATAATGTCCATAATACAAATGCACAGAGCTCCTTGACAACAAATGGCTGCAGTGGTGTTAGCATTAGAAATAGCACCGAAACACGTCAAGTCATTTGTTTTTGTACAGCTTTGAATGCGGGTTGTCGAACTCTGCATCTGGGACTGAGGATATGATGGATAGGAGTATATTAGGCTTCTAGAAAACAGTATTTGCTAGATTAACTCAATGATATTTGGCTGTCTGCATGAGTTGGACATGCTTGAGAGCCATGCCCAGGCACGGTTAATTAGCACTGTTCCATTTTTATTGCCTTTTTGCTCAGAAACCTGAACAGTTATCTGCATCCATTATGATCAACTAAAAAGTGGGTTCAACCTTAACATCTACACATAAAAATCTTAACTAATGTATCCTCAAATAATTTTGACCCTATATAACAGGAACTTTATGTGGATGCATGCATGCGTGCATGTTCACTGGTAAATGCAGACACACATACTCGCACAACTGCAGACCCGCATGGAACCACGGACAGTCCTTATTTATTTTTACCTATATCCAGCAGATAGCAAATAACATCAAACATGTATATATGGGGTCTGCATTTTGGCAGGTAGTAGTCCATTCCATGGTTAGATAGCAAGTGGTCATATGTGTGTGTTGGTACTCTGCAGTCTGCCTGTTAAATTCAAATGTGTGCCTTTGGTGAGAGAGTATTAAATCATAAGTCCTCATTTGCCGGTAAATACACGTGCATTCTGCCACCATAACTATAAAATAATATCATCAATCTGTTATGCTCCCTAGGCCCCTTTAAAGAGTCTCCTGAGATGACATAATGAGGTATCTGTGTTAATGTTATGTTATGAAATTTGTCTTATGACAAATTGAAGATATCAGTTAACCTTTACATAGTAAGCCTTCAATCTCCAAAATGAGAGGTTATTTTTTACTTTACCCAATACTAAATCCAATATGATATTTCTAATATTCCTTAACAAATAATAAAAAAACTTCTAGTATTGAAATTAATCTTTTGGTTTCTTCCTTTGGTATACAATTCCTAGATACACCACTAACAAACCCCTCAAATGTGTTAAGACCCAAGGCACTGCTGCTGCCAATGAACATTTAACCGTCTAGCTACGCTGCAACTAAGCGGGCCCCTTTCTGGTTTTTACCACTTCGGTATGTCACCACGGTATAGGAATCCCATAGAGACATGCAAAATACCAGTACCTACACAGGTATTAACAGTTCTGCACTACCTTGCACATGTTTTAGCTGTGGCTGTAAACAACCTGTGCTTACTGCATAGCTAACACGACAGTCTCGTAAACAAGTATTAAGTTTTGATGAACACTGCTCTGATTATCGTCCAGGAAAATTAAAGGGAAAATATGACAGGATGTCAAAATAATTGTAACAGAAGCAAATTGTTTGCAATTATTCTTCGAAAACCTTACAAATATCAAAGGTTCAATTGATGTGTAGGCCTTTACTTCATTGAATTTCATACAGTTGTTTCAGCCTTGATTTGTTGTTTATAAACATAGGGCTCAGGGGCAATGCAGAGGGGGCTACACAAACTCCCCCTGCCAGAATTGGTGATTAAAAGCCCTATAATGTGATTTGAAAGACCACCAGTGACACTTTTGACAATTATTGAAAGAAGCTTGACACTGGTGGCTGCCTATATATTGAGCATACACCTGAACAAGGTGTTCTGGTTTAATTACTGAGAGACATCTTAAAAGATAGCCGATCCGATCATGGTTCGATTTTTCATAAATTGTTGGAAGCATATCACCAAAAACAACAAATATTTACTGAAATCAGTCCAGCCATTTGGATCGTAGAAGCAAAAACGTGTACTAAATGCCTGATTGCTAAGACCCTCATCCCCCTAAATTTTACTGGAAGTGGTCAAAATTTGGACCGCTTCTGAAGAAAGCTGCTATTTTTCTCATTTACTCTGTGAAATCTCGAGGCTAAAATATGTTTGGTTTGGAAGTTATGAGCAAAAAGGTGCCTCACTTTGGTCAACAAAAATTAATCTTACAGAGTATTCCTTACAAAATCATGTTTTAAGCTCTCATGTCAAAATTGGTGTGCAAACTTTATTGAGGGGTATTGAAGCCAAGATCATTCAATCAAGGTGGAAATGTTATATAATTTTAATTGGGTCATCCCCTTTTAAACTGCCAGGTACAAGATAGATCAACAGCTCAAGCTACCTTAGTTGTAAGCACAAGTCATGGGAATGGTGGACAACCTGTAATGGGATTTAGTAAAGCTGGAATTTTGCCGGCCAATTATGTATTCTTTACATTCAAATTGTTGTCATATAATGGAAGCGATTGTAGTAAGGATTTATTTCAGTATTTTTGATTTTTTTTGTTGCTGTACTCATCCTATAAGCAGAATTAGACTGCTTGACTAAAATAACTGCAAAGAACTTTTTAACATACTCGGTTTGTTAGGATAGATAAGCTATTAAATGATAAAATGCAACAGCGATCAGCATAATTATTATTTATAGGTTTTAAGGATGTGACTGGGATTGTCTAAGAAGGCTCATTTCTGATTCCTTGGTGTATAATAACACTTGTTCAAGGTTTCTACTTGATTGCATTTTTAACCCTTTCACAGGGCGCTGAACTATGGCATATAGCAAATGTACCTGTGAAAGAGCCTAATTTAATATATTTATTCATAATTTCGCTTGAAAGAGTTCAGTAACTGATAAACACACAGGAAGGGAGTATCGTGAAATCTACTTGGAAACCAGTGAGCGAAATGAATTTCCTAGTTGTTGTGCATGTGTGTGTATGTGTGTCTGCCTGTCTGTGTGTTTAAAGCTTTCTCATTGAATGACCACTAGTTTAAAAATTTTGTCCTGAACTAACAGACCTCGGGGGGGGGGGGGGGGGGTCTCAACACAAATGACCAAACCCTGAGTGCAACAGACATCTGCCAATTTTTCAGAATTCTGGTATATCAATGACCCCTTTTTCATGCCAATTTTGGTATATTAATGGGTCGTTTTTTCAAAATTTTCTGAAATTTGTTTGAAAATTAGTCATATTTTCTCAATCGGAAAGCAAAATTTTCTAAAAAATTTTGTTTTTGGAAAATTAGTCAAATTTCCTCAATCTGAAGCCAAAGTCCAAAATTTGCTTAAATTTCAAAATTTTGCAGTGAAAATGGTAAATTTGGGTTAAATTTGCCCCAAAATTTGCATCTCTGGTATATGTATGGGTCCCTTTTTTGGCAAAAAATGGTATAGCTATGGGTCCTACTTCCAGAGTCTCGGAGGGCACGTCCCTCCCAAACCAAACCTTGAGGGACACCCCCCCGGGGGCTAACAGACACCCCCAATTTTGATACTCTTTAGTCAAAGAGAGAACCCTGCATTGAAAGTCTGGTCTATCAATTACAACAAATTAACACAAATAAATTTGTTGCTTGAAGACATGTCAGAAGTATCACCTTACTAGAAACTACTTCTTCAGCATGTCGGGTGAAACTGTGTACAATTCAATTAGAAAGGCTAGATTGTGACTATAGTAGATTTCAAAAATAAGTGAGACCTCATTAAAAGTTTTAGGTCTGTCCATTCACCATGAGAGGTAAGAGGAAAGATTTTAATGGCCACAGGTAGAAAAGTCTATGGTACTCATACAATGTATAGTAATGTAGCTAGTAAATAAATGTTGACATAAATACATTGTTTCACATCTAAGATAGGTTGGATGTTTCATTTGAAGTATCAGGATGAAAACACCAGCAAATATTTCATTAAATGTTGTTATTTGAATATAACTTACCTTTGACACTACAAAATATCATTCTTTATCACAGTACTGGAGAAATAATGCATTCTTATATCAATGCACACATAACATAACTAAGTTTTTTATTTTGCCATAAAGAGTGGGCCAAACTTGAATAAGAGATTAGCACAAAGCGGATTTGACAAGTCCTTCTATCATTAACAGACCATTGTAGAACTGAATGCATCAGGTTCCAGTAAGCCGATTCTGTAAAGTAGTTTTGTATCATGGACACAATATGTTTTGTGATGGCAATAAAGGCCTAGTCTCCATTTGGCCAGGGATTGAACCATCACCCCTATGGATTTATGTACAAATGGCAAATAAATAAATTTGAATTTTTTAGTTGTTGCTGAATACAATTCTTTTTAATTAGGTTGTCTTCCGATTCAGGATTTGTGATTGATTAAAATATTTTTGGGTGATTTAACTACAAGAGATGTTTGTCACGACTGACAATATCTGCCTTTAAATGTGATGCATTACACCTCAGGTTTATTCAGTTAAAGCAATAACAGCACATTTTTTTTAAGAGTGCCCCTCCCCAATTTCCCAAATTTGAGACTTTTGCACAGTTGTGTTGGTATTGTCTTGTATACAAATATTGACTGCTCATGAGGGAAATGGTGCAAAATAACTCCCCAAGGTGACTGGAGACCGTGAGCCCACTATTTTAGTAGTAGGCCCATGGTCTCCAGTCACCGAGGGGAGGTATTCTGCACCATTTCACAAATATAGAGCAGTCAATATTGTTTTATATAACAAAAATATTTCTGTCATATGAAAAACTTGCCTCGTCGAGATCAGCTGCCACCGCAACTCAAGGCTAGTCAAGATACCAATGCAGGGAAAAAAGTTCCCATAAAAATGAACTATTTCCCCATGTTGGGGGAAATAGTAGCTTTTTATGGGAACTTTTTTCCCTCCTGTGAAATTTTGGGGAACTAGTCTCAATTTTTTTATGTCATGTGATATAGTATCCACCAATCAAATGACAGAAATATTTTTATGTGTTATATAATAAACCATACCTGCGAGAGGTAATGCACAAAAGTATGTATTTGTAATAAAAGAAGCGATTTTGTAATTAGAATTGGGATCCCCGAATGTTATTTTACGGTGGAACTGGAAATGCCAAATTTCTGTCCATCCATTGTGAAAATAGTGCCACCTAACAAAAATGACCTCTACTTTGACTTGCTTGAACCAATGGAACAACTAATGGATGAGCATAGACCCATACATAGAGCTATTTCCTGGCTATTTCATATTGGAAGTATCTTTCCAGCAGCCACTGAATTAGTACGTTAGGATACCTACACTACTTCAAGGAGTTCCTTCAAAGGATTCAACTGAGAGATGTAGCAATTACCTCAAAAAGGACAAAAGTGAGGAAATGGTGTTTGCTCATTGAGAAGGAAAAAAATTGTGTTGACGCTACAACATATGATAATTTTGCTTGATTGGCTGGTGACATCTCCAGGGCAGGACTTACAGGCGTGACATTATTTGCCTCGAGATTAACACTTTCTAGTCATGCATGCTACAAAACGATTATGGTATATATTGTAATTGACAGATGGTTTATATGCGAATAGGTCATATTGCAAGAGACAAGATATTGGTGCGCACTAAAATAAAATACAATTAAGCAATAACTGAACTAAATATGAATCCATAAATCTAATGCTGAAACATGTAATGCCTAAAAGGCAAGGCAAACATCACAAAAGTAAGCTAGTTTGACCTAGTTCCATAACCCATCCCCCAGATGGAATGCCAACAGTGGCTAGAGGCTAAGCATCTACTTTTTTGTAACCTACAGGTGTGAAAATAGCCCAATAGTGCACCTAAAATGCAAAGTTGGCCCCTGGTGCTGCATGCTGGCAACACATCTCTATATTCTCAATTTTAGGGCACAGTTCAATGTTCTAGTCACACTTGTAAACTGGAAAACCTACCCTTTAGCTTCTGGGTGTGATGTCGCACAGAACAGACACAGCAAATAAATAGGTATACACATGGGACTTCTTGGTATATGCACCCGACTTCTTCACAAACATGAAAAATTGATAGAAATCAGGTGACTTACTTTGTACCTATCTTTCTCAGGAAATTGATGCTTTGAGAGCTGTAACTGTGAATGCACCTGACTTCTTCTCTATAGAGAATATTGAGAGAAATCAGGTGAATTACAGTGTCATTTTCTTCCTCAGGAAATTGATGCTATGGGGGTTGGTAGTGTGAAACACTATGCGCCTTGACTTCTCTCGCACACGTAACCCGATAGAAATCGGGTGAATCGTGGTGTACCTCTCTCCCTTTTCCTCCACCACACATCTTTTCTTGTTCCCACTTACCTGGGGCATTTGCAAATCGTTGTTCAATGGAGCCTTTGTCGTTGAGCACATCCTGAAAGGTCTCTAGCCCTATTCTAATGCTGTCTAGTGAGAAATGTTCGTTGAAGAGTGTGTTCTTCTCCACGACTGTGTTCAGCTGATTGAGGAACTCGTGCATCCTGTGAGTGGGAGAGAGATTAATATTGTGCATAAGAAAATATTGATGACAATTTCTGGTGCATCAAAATAAACTGGGTCTGTATTGATGGGTTTTTACCCAGGTCACGTTTTGGTTTACCTTGCCAGTGGCACTATAACTCCTGAAATAGTTAAGTTTCTAAAGACTCTAGTTATCTACTAAGCATGACCAATGCAACCATCCTATGAGATTGTCAATAAATACTGTTTACAATGACTAAAAATATAAATTTCTCCACAGATTTTAAAATCTAATAGCACTGCCAGCTCCAGAGGTATCAGAATATCTAGTATAAGTTCAGCTTTAATTGCTAGGGTTCACAGTACCAAAAAATGGGCTAAGGGTTAAATCCTGTCAATTTGCAATGCTTCCATGGAGTTGAGTCAACATTTCCACAATACAAAAGCACCATGCAAAGTTTATCTTAGTCTATTCAATGTTAACATGTAACAGATTAAGCCATACTTTTACAGTGATTCCACAGAGATGCATAAGCCTTCTGCAACGCATGTAATTATAAAGCTTATTAAGCCTCTGACATAACTCCTTCTTGTTTTTCTCAAAACCTTCAACCTGGGTGTAAATGATTCTCCGTTTTGATAGTAGAGTTGATATCAACCTGAAGCTCTCAACAGTAGACCTCTCTGGGGCAATTCTGGCAATGCACTGTATTGTATTGTGATGTACTACAAATTATGAAACAATATTTGATTGGACATGTATTGTACCTTGGGGGAAACCACCACATATGTGATTCATCAGAAAAAAAAAGAGGACAATGTCTGGAAAATTAATTTTTGACATTTTTTTGCATCATAGTAAAAAGAACATTCTATCAGCATTATATTGGTTTGAAGTAAATTGAACAAAATGATAAACCTCGCTTAGGCATGCCTAAAGGAAGAGAATGCTATATACTTATACAGCTGCAAAATTGCACTGGAGGCAGGGTCTGTTTTTCTGCCTTTTCTGCGTCCAGGACGCCGATTTTGGAAAATTAGCTAATTAATGGACTCGCTGAATTTCCACCATCAGAGGGGGTTTTGGGGGTCCAAAAAATTTCAACTGGACGCGGCAAACCACACTTCCGTGTTACTATGTGGGGATGAAAACCTCCCAATTTTACTTCTTACCAGAGATTAAAAATGTGTACCGTTCACAACCTTAATATTTTTGAAGTGCAAGTTTGTCTCAGCTGATTTTGCCTCAGCTGAGTTTCTTTGCCCGATGACCTGCCAGATATCCCTCACAAGTTCTTCATTCATATAAAATAATCGGTCCTCGGACCGCTTGTGTGTCGCCTGCCGTCGCGCGTTAGTGAACATTTGAGAGGCCTAACATGACGTGTGACCTTGATATGTGACCTTGGACCTCATCAACAAATGAGGGATCCCATGTTGCACCTATGGATTCAAGTTTGGTTCAAGTGAACTTCACTTTTCAAATGAGGTCAATTTTACTTTTCAGACTATTTTACAATGACCTCACATGACTTTGACGTTGGATGTGACCTGACCTCATCAACAAATGAGGGATCCCATGTGCACCTATGATTCAAGTTTGGTTTCGCAATTGAACTTCAACTTTTCAAATGAGGTCAATTTTAACATTTCAGCCTATTTTAAACTTGACCTCACATGACCTTTGACCTTGGTATGTGACCTTTGCGCTCATCAACAAATGAGGGATCCCATGTTGCACCTATTATTCAAGTGTGGTTCCAATTGAACTTCAACTTTTCAAATGGGTCACTTTTACATTTTCAGCCTATTTTATCAACTTGTCCTCAACATTACCTTTGACTTGTCATGTGACCTTTGACCTCATACAAGTGGGGATGCAAGATTGCACCTGTGACCCAAGTTGGTTTAAATCCATCAAAGTAATGAGGATATTACAGGTAAATGTGTAACCCTTTTTCACAACAGACAACAATTATAGTATGTTACAACGACACTACAGTGGACAAAGTGATCCCTATGGGTCCTTCCCTCCTTAGGCAGGTGACACAAAAACTGCCCTTGATGTTGCCGATGAACTGGGTTAGCCAATCAAAATCACAATCATGTGCTGACCTCAAATGTCCATAAATTAAGCTTAACCAATCGGCAAACATTCATTGACATACTAAGGAGTCTGCCCATGGACTGCCATGATAGGGAGTCAAAAATGGCCGACCGGACATAAAGTGATGTTGACGCGAAAATTTCCTCAAGAATTTCATCCTTTTAAACTTTCAAAAAATGCAAACCCTGTAATTTGTTAGTAGCGAATATGTTTTCTGTTGATTAGTTGGCATTTTTAAATAATTTCTCAAAGTAAAAATCATTTTTCTTGGCGATGTATTTCCTAGGCTAGACTTACAGAAGTGTAGTACATGATGGTCTGTGTGAAGCCCTTTGTGTATGTTGCCTCAAAAATGTTTGGAACTTTGGATGCAAAGGTGAGAAAGGGCAAACTTTGAAATAAAACATTCAAAAATGCCTTGTAAGCATATTATTATTTAGTGAAACTTGTCTTGGGATAAAGTTAGTCTTCTGTTTGCCTTTCTTTACTTTGCTGTTAGCAGTGCTTCTGTTTGCATTGAGTTCTCTTTTGATTTTTGTTTTTGTCAATATTTGGGAGATGGGTAACAAGTTGAGATAGGGCCTTTTTGGATTAAAGGTGAATTAAACTTAAAGGTGCACTTCCCAACTGCCCATTCATTAATGGAGTGAATTAAGTACACTTATGATCATGACGTGGAGCTATAGAAGTTATGCCATGGTTCGAGAACCAACATTTTTACCACTTAATTTAATCACATTTGGACCCCTTGTTTTCTGGTTTGGACCCCTTGTTTTCAGACTAAAGGTGGGTTAAGGGGTCCAATTATCTTCCACTGGACCCCTTACTTTAACCATGCAGCGCTACCCCTGACTCAGAGCGAGCTATGTCATCTGACTCAGCAGAAGCTCAAAGGCATTCAGACAGATGAAGCTACAAGCAACTCTAGCAATATGCTGAGGGAAGTGGGATGGTTGAGCGCTCACAAACCCAGGTTTAACTTGCCAAAGCCTGGTCCAAAGTCCAGAGACCTCAGAACACACTAATCAAGACAGAGATACTGCATAAGGTGAATTTTTCCCTACTAAGTCACCTTCACAGAGAGGGATATATCAGGAGTGCTTATCTTGAAAAGGATAAAAGTAGGGTCCGAAGGTGACAGTGTTGGTGTCCTACCAATGAACTTTTCCTTGGGTACTAAAACAAGAAAATTGAGAAGAACTCAGTTTGAAGCCCATCAGCTTCCCAGGTTATTTCAACTCAAATTGTGATGTATGCATGATGTATCAAGATGTTCTGTCCTTATGATCGCATAAATCTGTTCTGGTATTATGGTTTCTCTAATGTGCTGAGCACCTTTCATGGCTGCCGCACAGCACCTTCACCTTGAGCATGTTTACGTGGATATGTCGCACGTTAAAAATACACATTATTATTATTATTATTATGAGTTCATATCCGAGTGAATACCTGAAGATTTATTGTTGAGGTTAAGTTGTTTGGCTGATTTAAATTCTGATGCTGATTCTATTGCAGATCTGTTTTGATAAAGCTATAACCAAAGAAAATGTATAACCTTATCACATTTACTGGCATCACATAATTGTTGAATACTCACAATACTATAACATGGGCCCAACTTTCATAGATTTGAACTGCAGACGTGTGCAGGAATGTGGACAATAGCAAGGTCGTTTGTATATTGTATTTATGCAAGCTCCAGCCAAAAGATGTTTTATAAAAGACATGGCAAATATGCAATGAACTGTCGGTCCCTGATACTTAACAGATGGTCAAGGAATGCATAATTGGTCAGACAAAAACACAAGAAGTTATTGGACTTCTTCCCTTTAAGAGCATTTTCAAGATAATGGTCCATGACTTTAAAGGGACATTTCGTGATCCACAACCTAAAAAAAAAAAAAAAAAAAAAATAAAAGTTGTGATTTTTATATCGTATGAACTGTTTAGCATAAGTTATGCATGTGTGCCTAGTCTTTACATGCAAATTTGATGGTAACTGTAAGAAATTTGTAATTTTGTATTTACTCTCTGTAAATTACATTACAGTGGTCTGTGGGTCTCTGCGATACAAACATTTGCTAATAACACCAAAACGCAAGATCGGTATCAGCTGAAATTTAGGGAATAAGCTTTTCTCAAGGATATCTAGTAGTAAATAAAACAGCAGGTGATAGAATCAGGAAATGTACCTTTAAGCCAGAGGCACTCTTCATTATTATGTGTACAGCTTTATTCCATGTATTCATTTCAATATTACAGAAGAATGACCTTTTACCAAGCTCAAATTGCAGAGTGTGTTGATAGCCTTGTAATCCATAGAAAGAACCAAGAGGGTGTATTGAGTCAATCCCACAATGCACCAGTTTTTGGAATTTTCACCTCAATAGGGTCATGTGATCCCACAAAAATCCTATTCTTATCACATAAAAACTCTGACTTTTACACTCATTTTAGCCTACAAAGCGTTAGTACTTGGGGATTTTTTTTTGCATGATCATGAAATGTCTTGTGGTTCTTGAACTTTTGGAACACTTTTTATCCCTAAGTACTGACATGTGTTTAGAATAGTGCAGTATAGGCACATTGCAATGCATTATGGGATTGATTCAAAACACCCTCTGGAAAGAACCCTTACATGTTTTGCAAGTTGCATCTTAACCTTTTACTATAAACTCTGGTTAAGACTTTCAAATGAACAGCATGCAAATGTTATGAATAAATGTTTAAAATAGCCCACCAAACGTAGTTCACACTTTGAAATTTAAAACAAGCTCTTCAAGATCATATGTTGAATTGATATGAATAGCAATTACTATGGAAAATGAGCATCTTTTGTTAGAACACACACGGGTGATGTGGATAGCTGAACATCACTCAAATCTTAACATTTTTTTAAATTTTTTAAAAGAAATTAAAATTTCTTTTATTTGGATATATAAAAGATTTGAAATAGAAGATGGTAACTAACATCATCATCAATCAGCAGGTCACCCATGTACTATTAGTCACTGTGAAAACTGTTGGACAAGGTCTTTGGCATGAGCTTGTGCAAATGCAATAGGCAAACAACCTTGCGATCACATTCCTGCACACGTCTGCAGTTCAAATCTATGAAAGTCAGGCCATTCTTATAATACATATATGAGAATTCAATTCTGTGATACCAGTAAATGTAAGGTTATACATTTTCCAAGGTATTCGCTGTCTTAAAACAGAGTAACACGTACACAGGGTTTTTTGGTAGCAGACAATTCAATCATTGATTTGGGATGCTTTCAAAATTACTGGGACTCCAACTTCAGAGACCAAAACTTAAATTTCATTGTCTTTAAACCTGTGTTTTTAACTCCTAATCATCATGTTAGACTATGTAGGTATAGAGTTGACATTCTGCAATAATAATACATTATTTATATGAATTCAGTTGTTTTTCACCTCAAATCAGGACATTTTCCAGAGAGTCTTCCACCAGCTATTGAGGTCACAGTGATTTTATTGCTTTCTCGAAAATAATGCATGTTGGTGTGACCTCCTGACTGGCTGTTTTAAGATGTTGATAAGTCATTCAAATCGACACCTTCAATGACCTTTCTCAGTTCCAATTTCATTTGAATACACAAATGATCCAGGAGCATATGGCAAATATGCTCCTAAGCAGTGGAGAAATATTCTAAGTCAAATACTGCTCCAGGAGCATATTTGCCATATGCTCCTGGACCACATGCATTCAAATTTGACTTAGAATATTTCTCCAGCATTTTATGCTCCAGAACCATATGGACCTGGAGAATAATTTAGGGCCAAAATCTCATAGAAGCGGATGACTGTACCTACCTTGAGTTTGGGTGATCTGGAAACCCAAACGGGTCTCTTTCATTTGTCGGGCAGAAAATTTGCATGACAGGTATGATTCCTGAGGATGGTAGTGGCATAGCTGTATAGAATTCTGCAAGAGAGAAAAATATTTTGTTTGAAGTTTAAGAATGAGACCCATTTAATGAAAACATTTTTATCAAGATTCACAATGGTAAAGCCACACATTTTCAAGGAAGATGGTTGACTTGAGAACATTGGGAGAGCCTGTAAAAGGCACAAGTTTGGAATTATTTTCTAGAGCTATGCTGAAAAAAGGTCGCTTTGAAGCAATGGTCACCAACCCTTTTCCCACTATTGAGGTATAGGACATTTTTATCTTTAAAGCAGCAGCACTGATTTAGAAACACAATTATTACCCATCCGATCCATATTCCCGGGATTGTAGACCAGAACACTTGTAAAAAAAAAACCTGTATGGGGATTTCCAAGTTAAATATTTAGTAGCACTAATTCTTATACTTTTTGGTAAATTTCATAGAATCATTTCATGTACAAGGCAGGTCAATTTTATACCCTATACATGTATATTCACATGCTAGCCAATGGAGCTCAATTTCAATCAATTTTCCATGATTTTTTTTTCCATCAATGAACTGAGCTACTGTACCACATAAATGGATACAAAGCACTAAACAGACATCCCACGCTAAAATTCTCAAATTTAATTAAATCCACTTCGATAGTACACCAAGATACAATGATCATTATTAGTCATTCTGACCTTATACAGAATTTGCAATCACGGAAACACAAGTACATTAGTTTTGGCTTTGGCGATTTCAAAAATGTTACTTTCAAGGATTTTTCATTCCATTTTTTTCGCTCCATAGAAACATACACACAAAGCTTCTCTCTTAAATATCAAGCAACTTCTGGCAATGTTTTAAACTATCATCATGCAACTTCACATTTTATTAAACTTTCTATAATCAACACGTCACCCTTTCCACCTTTGATCTTTAGCTAATATTTATATATTCTCGTAGCAGTAAATGGGCCAAACTGCCTTCCGAGTATATGGCTAAATTTCCTTTGTCACTTTGATGTCATTCAATAAAATTCAGCAGATGAATAGAAAAACATTTTTAAAATTACTCTTTCATACTCTGATACTCTGCCCCGCCCCCCCCTCCTCCTCCTCCAAATTGTAATTTTTTGACTAGTTTGTGCAAATTTATGGTGTGTTGCCCGACTGACATCTAGAATCTCACATCACAAATACTTCCTAATTGTCCACGACCGCTGATAACAGGGTTGGCCCGGTAAACCAGTCGGTTTAACCCGCCGGTTTAAACCTGGTTTAAAACCGTTTAAAAACCCGCAAGGTTTATGCCACTATGTTGGCAAAAACTGCAAAAACCCCTCAATTTTTTGTTCAAAAATGCTTGGCAATATACAGAGGATTGTAATTGTTGGTTTTGCAAATGTATATTATCTCTTTAGAAGGTCAGAATAACATTAACAGAAACAAAGTGGTTGAAAGTACAGTAAACAAAACTTCTGGCTTTTTAATTAAATATGATACATACAGTTTGATCTAGTACCATAACTTATTTAATACATGAATATCAGGACTCGCATATGTATACCATCTTCTAACATAATTAACCTTAGTGAAAATGGCAAAATGGACTGAAAAATTCAACATGTAGCTTAAAATTTGATCTGTATACATAAATAATTTAATGATAAAATTTTGAAAAAAGAAGTAGAGCAGTTACTCCCAATAGAGTGAAAGTGTCATGGAATCCACAGCGGTATTTTGAGTTCTGCTGCATCTTTGCAAGTTTTTGAGAAATTGGTAGCAGTATACCTTTTCCCCTCTTTTTGTGTCTTCTTGTAATTTGAAGAAATAATATGCAATGTAAGTTATTATCTTAAGTTAAAGAGGAACTTAATTTAGTAAGAGGTCACATTAAAACTGTTTTGCATGACGACCTCAGAAATTTAGTAGTTTGGCCGGTTTAAACCGTTTATGCCGGTTAAAACCAGGTTGAAAATGTTTCTGGAAAAACCAGTTTTTTGCCGGCATAAAGGCAACCATGGCTGATAAACTTGAAAATTACTCCCGATGTTTTTTTTTTTTTTCAAATTGTGCAAAAATGGTGGTGGCAATCTGTCAAGAGGCGGTATAATGTACGTCCCACAAGTCCAATTTTCCAATACAATGTTTGCATGGTTGCCACATGAATTATAGGACCAAAAAGTGACCTTAAATTGCAAAGATTGGGAGAGTTCTGTTTAACCCTCTGTATTTTTTATGAAGATTTCACAATCCCTTTAATGCATTGCAAATGTTGCACAACTGTGTAAACTGTACACTTACTCCGACAGGTTTTTTTTTCAAATTTGTCAAAAGAGAGGAGAAGGTGGGGGTAGGAAGAGGAGAGATAGATAGAAAATATAGGGGGAGAGAGTGAACTGGGCCGCGTATAAAGAATCTAGTGGCAAGGAAAGACTAAAGAGGGAGGATTCGATAAAAGATCATCGACCAGTAAATTTAATGAGACAAGGATTCAAAATTTTTATTGAATCAGGATTTAATTTGTATAAATTTTACTGGAACATAAAACATTATGCAGGTGGACACCAATCCCTCTGATATTTTACATGATAGTCGTAACACTCCCCGTGGTATACTAAAATGAAACAAGCGGTGCTCAAACCACAAATGTGCGTGCTTTTGCAATCCACCTTTCCTTCACTCTATTTTAAACTTGAACTTGACGCCTTAGTTCTCGAATGGAAAACTTAAAACTTGGATACTTCTCAGATGAAGCTAATTTGATGTTTTCAGCCTACTTTATACTTGGCCTCATGACCTTGACCTTAGTAACCATTGACTCATTTTAGATGAATTGTCCCAAGGGGGATCTATAATCCAAGTTATGTAGCTATTGGACTTTTACTTCTCAAATGAAGCAATTTGATGTTTTCACCTATTGTAAATAAACTTGGCCTTACATGACCTTGACCTTGGTATGTGACCCTGACCTCCATTAATAGGAGGTTCCCAAGGGGATTGACTATTTGGAACACTTGGACTTTGTTTTCGAATGAGAAACTTTTTTTATGAAACTTAAACCTTAGAAAACACGGTCATCCTTTCAGACAGAATTAAGGAATGGTAGGTGTCGCCTCCGGCCATTCTTGCAGGCGACACAATAACCTAAGCAAACTGTCAAACAATATTTTTTCATAACATCTGAAAAAATGGAGCTTTTTGGTGGGACACAATGGGAGGGTTTTGTTCAGACCCCCCCCCCCCGAGGATAAGCCTGACACATTCAAAAACTAATTTGGAAAACCCACGCGTACATTGCACTTTTTGTATGCCATACTTGCGTGATAGCGAGTAGGAAATTTTCTATTTGACCAACTATATCTGATGTACGGAAGCTTTAAGTTGCCATCCGACTGTCAGGATGGCGAGAAAAAAATTAATTTCTGACAAGCGGCACGTTGTCAACAATTATGTTGACATTATTATTGACTTTCAATGGTGGGACCACTGCCATGAAAAAAATACTTATTGCTTGTGAAAAATGGATCTATATGATTTTTTGTGGGGTTGACGTATATTTGCGCGGATAAAAGGGGGCTTGCTTTTAGATCAAAAAAGGGCCGAAGTGTATCAGATAAAACACGTAATGACCAATATTTTAAAGGAAAAGTAATAGTCAAATTTAAAATATAAGATACTGTAGAACCAGAATCAGTTAGCAACTTTTGGCAACACTAAATCATTTTTTCTTGTCAAAATACGGAATTAAAGGGGCATTGTGCTCCACAGCCTCGTCCCCCCGACTTACCTCAAAAAAGTGAGATGTTAATACTCATCTGAACCGTCACATTAGTAATTCATATTGCCAAATCTTAAGTGCAATCGGCCGTGTAATCGCAACTTTTATTTTGTCGTAAATGGACAGAAATTATAGCACATGGCCTATGGGGACCGTGGGAAACGAGCATTTGGCTCATAACACAAACCGCAAAGTCAGCTAAAAAGTTGTGAATAAGGCTTTTTTTCCCAGGATATCTATAGTGAAACAATGAATAAAAACAGGAAGGGGCTGGAATCACGAAAGTGCACTTGACAGTAAAGTGGACACGTATTCCTACTCCCGTTTGTGGAAACGGGTTCCATGGACCTACGTTAAATCCACTTTCCCTAAGGAATTTTGCCACAAAATTTTATACCACACATGTAGGGTAATAAGACAATATCAACTGAGCAAAGAAACATAAAAAAAATTAAAGGCAAAACATTATTTTTGAATTTAGCTGGAAACAAAGGAAAACAATTAACACGGCTTGTTTAAACAAATGTCATCCATCGATATCAACACACAATGGGTTAATGAAAGTTATATTTTTTTATTGTTTAATTTACATGAATATGGTAATACCTAAACAGGACAATACTCAACAATTACTTATTTTACTTATTTTTTTTACTGACACCTCCCGTTGAGGGACAAGGGGTTCTAGGGATCCGCACTAATTATCTAATTAACAGGTCGATGGAAGTTTTGATATTTTTCTTGAAAAGATGCGTAACCTAAAGATAGGAAAATACAAAAAGTACTAGTCGGGAAAAGATATCTTTGGCATTCACAAACTCCATAGAAGCTCTTTATCAACTTCAGTGTTAAAGACAGAAGTAACAAATCTAAGCAAGTAAGAGGTCAAGGTCGTTTATTTTTACAGGTAAAATTGTTTAACACCTTCATTCAATATCAGTAGCCTGGAAACTTGGCTTTCCAATGTACATGTCAGTCTCTCTGACAAATACCTAATTTGGTGTTATAACTACCGATGTCAGGCCACATTGTTCAAACTTTGTGTCTAAGGCAAGTAAAAAAATAAACCAGTTAATAGGGCCCCACCAGCCACCAAGTTTTTTGTAATTTGTTATTTTTTTTAATAAGCAACAACACCGCACAAAAAGAAGGCTAAAAAGGGCGAAAAAATCTCATACTCATCGATCCAAACGGAACAATGTAAGGGCCCTGCAATATTGGCCACTGGTCAGTGCGAAGAACTTCATTGGTTTGTTTGGATCCTTCCAATAGTGTGTTGTGGTGATAATTTGGAAAATCCCACTTAACCCATGAAAAAAAAAAATAAATAGGTTACAACTGCAATCTTGTAATCCATCTTTTCTGCCAGGGCAAGATCCCATAACCCCACCATCTTTGGTTTCTAGCTGATCTCCAAGAGGGAAGGGAAGGGGTAAAGGGATAGAAGCTAAAGAAAAATTGGACATCCGTGGTGGGATTCAAACCCAGGGCCTCCGGCGGGGGGTGCACCATTCCCATGGAGCACGGGATGGCCACAAAAGGACCACACCCCCACGAGGGAGTCAAGGAGTGGCGAATCCGGACGCAAGCAATTTTCGTTTTTTTTTTTTTTTCATGGCCCATATACTGAGTGTTGGTATGATGACGTCATCGCCTCTCTTTTTGACTTAGTACATTTTCCAACCTCAGCTCATTGAGGTTAGTGAGTTTTGGTAGTGATAGGGTTAGGGCAAAAAAAAGTTTGTTCCAGAGGAGGCCCACACATTTTATTTTTGTGCCATTTTAACAGTGTTTCTTTTTTGTAGTTTGATTGAATAACCAAACATTTCACAGTTTACTCAAACAAAAAAAGTAAGCAGATCCCAATTGATATGTGTTTTATACACTAGTATTAATTTTTTTAGTAAAATATGGTTAAATGAATATGAGAGCGTTACAATTTAGTGTGGTGGAGGATTTCTGGAGAAAATTTCTTTTCCAAACAAATTAAAAAACAAATAAAATGTTTGGCATTTTAGGTGCTTGGGCTAGCTACTGGAAACAAACTTGTGTTTCTTTTTGCCTTATCGTTAATGAACTAACCTCCGGACTGAAAAATGGTATGGGTCGTGATTGGTGAGAAAAGAGTGGTGGAATATTAAGTGGGGGCTCGAACTTGCAATTGTAACGTTTAATGCTCAAGAGTCCTGCACTTCAACTGGACCACCACAGGCTCTCATGATCGAATTTTCAGATGATGTTTTCCTCCGATTACATGGAATTATAACGAAGAACATCCGATTAGGCCAACATAATTAAATTGTTTGTCTCAAAGCTGCAGCCGGCATTTTAAACAAGGCGGTTTGGCACTCTCACTTAATCACCCTACCAAGTATGAAGTAAAATGCGGGTTAGCGTTAGCCAGCAGAGCAGTTCAAAAAGGTTAACCGAAATGTCTGAAAAATATGCAAATAAGATAATTAAATTCATGAATATGCAACTAATGCAGCCAAAGCTACACATAGTATCGCGGCACCTCACTCTATCATCGTATCAAGTTTGAAGTAAATCGTGGATAGAGTTTAGCTGCAGCGCATTTAAAAAAGGTAACGAGTATACGACGGGGACGGACAACACGGACGCACGGGACACACAGAGTTTTGGACTAGTATGTGCCGCCATGAAACAGCGTTCAGGCGACACAAAAACGTGCCGCGTATGGGGATTGCGAATGTCGAAATGTTTTTTTTTTCTTTCTGTATTTTTTTTTTCCATTTTCGTTCGTTTTTAGGTTCAATACGAATGTTCATGATGAAGTATGATAATACATAATAAACACCACAGCTTTGCATGTCGATTTCCGGTTTTCAATAGACGACGGCTCTCAATCCACTCCTTCGTTGTTGTGCATTGCCATACAGTCAGTACGAACCCTGTAGAAGCGAAGGAATGGGGGGGGAAAGTCTATGCATCAAATAGCGGCGCAGGGTTGATTGGCAGGACGTTTCAACAGTGATCTTAAAAATAAAAATATTCAGCAGTGAAACCAAGGAAAAGGGATGGTTTTTACACAAAACAAGTGACCAAATACATTGAAGGAGATTGCTGTCGAATCCTGTCGGTCCCACAAAATCATGTTTTCCATTTGGCATGCGTGTTTGAAATGATTGGAATCGACGATGCTGCCAAATTCGACAGTAAAGTGGATGCCACCGTAACACCTTGTTAGATGTTGTGGACTCTATCGAAATTCTATTAACAATACAATGTATGGTATAACATACCACCTACCATACCTTCTAAGACATCCTGTAAACAAATGGTTAGTACAAAACATGGCTAGGAATGGCAATCTTTCACATTCTCTACAAGAGATAGTGGTTTTACCCTGGTTTTACAGTCACAAATCTCATTCCTAAGGAATAAAAAAAAAAAAAAACGCATTTCGCATTTACTTTTTCACCTTGTGGTGAGCTTTGAGACAAACAATTTAATTATGTTGGCCTTACAAGTTTTGGAATAAAATTGGATTGATTGAGCCCATATTTATTGGTCGAGTTATGAGTTGCAAAAATATTGGGCGAGACATAGTCGAGCCCAATACTTTTAAAACTCATAACAAGACCAATAAATATTGAGGTGAAAAATCATTCCAATTTTATTTCATTATTATGTTTTGGATCCAATATTTTCCCACACTTGGATCCATCACACAAACATAATAATGAGTTAAATCGGTCCAACCATTTGGATAGTAAAAGCAAACATGTTCTAGATTGGCCCATGGGACAGTGTGTGTGTGAGAGGTTACACACCACTAACTCACTTATACACAGTAGTCTATGGGAAAAATGGCAACTTTGAGCATGTTTCTTTCACATTTAAAACTCTCACAGAGGAAATACAACAACATCACCCCAAAGTACAAGCTAAAATCACCAAATAACTAAATTTTGAACATATGATGACCAGGACAAATTTTTAGTTACGAATCACCAAACTCGCCCGATGTCAGACCGGCAACCCAAGATTCTCTATAGTCGCCAAAGCTAGTAATTTGCAAATCGATGTGAAATTGATGACCGCGGAGTAAATTGCCTCAAATTCACTGTCCAAATGCCGCTTAGTTTGAGAAAACATACCAGTCTACCATGTAAATCATGAAGTTTCATCACTTTCTTAATATAACTAGTGTATTTTCAGACATTTTAAAGCACTTTTTCCAGATGCCATGCAAGAAAGTAGTCCATCCAAGATTTTTGATCCTTAAGGCAGCCAGGTTAGTGGTGTATAACAGAGAAAGGTGAATATTAAATTGGTTATATCTCAAATTCATTACCAGTGACAGATGACTAAGCTCAATATATGCATGACCCTTTAAAAGATAACTTCAGCAATAGAAATTTTGGTTTAACAAGAGCAAGCAAGAAAGAGAGGCAATTAAAGTTTTGCCTGAAAAAAAATCCCAGATTTCCCCAATTTTGTCTTGATTTGTATATCAGCCTTCCTCCCTTTTAGGGAAATCTACTCTTTGCCTCCCCCTCCAACATCCCACTAAAGAACTCCCAAGAATGTTTGCAAAAGCTACCCAAGACTTGCTAAGACTTGCGTGGAGATTTTAACATCAATCCTGCCTTCTGTAGTCTTTCTGTGTATAAAATGTTATAATGTATCTTCCTCCTCTTGAGTGAATCACACGCATACCCAATACTTTTTCATTCAAAGTTAATAAATTTGAGGAATGCACTGGGATAAAAGGAAATTGATTTTGCTCTGAGATGTTATAAAGTTAATTATAGGGAGCAAATTGCTTCAGCTCAAGGTAAATGCATTTTTATTAAAGCAATCTTTTTTGGTAAAAGGGAAGGACGAACATGAATAAGTTAGATATTGCTGATTTAATTGCACGATTTATGTACATTTAGACATTGAGATGTGAGATCTGGTCTTGTATGGGGTAGAACCCAAGGTAGCCCTCATCACCTCTCTCACTCTCCCTGTCACCCCCCCCTCCCATATGTCAATTTCTTGATGTGCTTTACTACTCAATACACATGACTGCATAAATATTATTATCACATAGCCATATTGAATAACTCAGAACTGATGTTGATTGTAATTGCTACAATCCCACATCCTGTGAAATCCAAGCCTTGGAAAGCCAAACTCTCTGATGTGACTTCAACTGGATGACCAAAGAAAACATTTATATTATGAAAGAAAAGGTTTTAATACATGTTAGTGCAATATTACTGCAGCTTTCCAGTGGAACTTGAAGTGGGAATACATTGTATTAACTGCCAAGTTGGATTGAAAGCCAGAGTGTCCCCTGTGGATATTTTAAGAGCTTTTATGAAGACCTTTGATGTCAAAAATCCTATCCTATAGAAGCATGCTACACAATTACTCCAGTAGAACACATTGCACTGCACTGTCAGTCATGATGTTATTAAATATGACAAGAATTACAAGATTACTGAGCAATGGTCTGATATTTTCTGCAGGTTTACTTTTTGGCCTCCACAGACGACAATCCAAGACAGCCACTACACAAAATCTCTTACTAAGCTTGGGGACACCTTCATCTTTGTGTATCTCCCATGAATCCACTTCCCACATTTCTCACACCACACTGAATTTGCTTTTACCCTCTTTCTACACATACCATATGGACCTATACCTTACTCACTGACACTTCCCATCCACACATTCACCTCACTTTGTCTCCCCGAGATTTACCTTCAGACCCTTACTCTTACATTTTTTTTATCCCTTCAGGTAATTTTTCCATTTACGATGTAAATATTATATGAATTACCATCAAAACTTGTTCAGTGGTATTCAAGACAGTGCATATCTAGTTCATGATTCGCATTTATAGGTTTTATTCTTTACTTATTCATAGCACTTGCAAAATGGTTTAACAAAATCCCAATAAAGATTTCAATGTTTAGATGAGCAGCTCCAAGCAAGTATATAAAGGCACTAACTTCAAAGTTTGTTCTGTTTCCCTAATTTCTTTGGACACAATTGAATAACAAGCAAGAATGTACAAATGAAATAATACAGGTTGTATTTTAAAGTTAAAAACATCTGATATATTGCAGTTAACAGGTACTTTGCAAGCCTCACTCCAAAACACACCTCATCAAATGTGACATTTTGATATATAAAATAGTAACCTTGCATTTACACCTTTGAAACTATTGCCTATTGGATATTTTATGTCTCAGTTAGTTAGTGTCAATTCTTTGAAGAGTAATTTATGGGCAATTGTATGTATAAATGGATGTTGGGTTCCCATCACCTATTGTATCGAGGGAATGAATTCTGGTGCAACCAAATTTCTGGCTCACGGGCTATCATGTCGCTTCTAATCCTTTGGTATTGTTGGATTGTCAACTTTCAGAAGTTTGGCGTTCTGCACAGGTGTCTATTAGCCCTACACTCTTAAAAATGCCTAGTGATAGACCGTCAGCCCAGAAGGTTTTGGTTAGACGAACGAGATACCAATAGCTGAATACGGGAAAATTCAGAGAAAATATAACTTTTTGAAATATGAAAGTCTGCTTCCGGAGACCCGTGTTGCGTGTAGCCCCCAGAGATGGGTAAAGTTTCTATGGGGCAAATATTTGAACTGCTCTAATCGAATGAAATATAGCTCAAATTATTCTTAGTTAACCAGGAGTAAAAAGTCAATTTGGGTCCATGTGTGTGGTCTTCCTTTCCAAGATATTTGGGAAAATAGGCGAAAGGTCATTTGTTTTAGTTAAGTCACAATTGAATACCAAAGATTTCTTTGTACAAAATATTACAAACATATTTATGATACTGATTCAAATATGCTTCTGTATTTTGCATAGGTTGGTTCCCTTTGTCCCCATCCCCATAGGTCCTACAGGGAAAGTTGTATCCCCTTCCATTATAACAACAAGGGATGCGAAAGTGCAAAAGCTTTCATATTTGGATTCAGTATCATTAAACTTTAAAAAAAATATTTTTACAAACAAATAGGTATTGCAACGGGTGACCTTTTCTTGAATAACAAATGACCTTTAGCCTAGTTTCCCAATATCTTGGAAGGAAGCACCACACGCATGTTGACCCAATTGACTTTTTTACTCCCTGCTTACCTAAGGATAAAGTGAGCTATATTATATTCGATTTAGAGTGCAGTTCAAACCTTTGACCTCCCATAGTAACTTTACACCCCTCTCCTGGGCTACACGCAACAACGGGTCCCCGGCAGACTTTCATATTTGTGCAAAGTTAAATGTTTCTCTGAATTTTCCCCATGTTTCGATATGGGTTATCTCGTTCGTCTACCAAAACCTTCTGGGCTGATGCTCTATGACTTTTTACTATAGGCGGCAAGTAAATTATTGCTCAAGATTTTCTGGTCACATTTTGAGTGGAACATCTTTTACATTTGAACGCAGAATCTTTTTCAGACTTGACTTTATTTGGGTCAATTTGTAACTTAATACACTGCATCTGTTGGTGTAAATGGGCTTACAAAATCATTTCTATAGCTCTCACTCACACGATGACTGGATGGAATATCGTGTGCCAACTTTACGTGGTGTTTTGGGGTGAATGCCATTCTCCAAGATGAAAACTTTATAATATACTTAAATTTGGGTCATCCCCCTTTAATAATTTTTAATAATGTTTCTCTTTCATCTAAAATGGACACAATAATGTGAACCATAATCCACATATACGGATTATGTAGACTAACTCCAACTGGAGTCGGAATACCTTGCTCCCGTCATACTTTATGCACCTTATGCTGTTTGCAAGCCTGTTGTAAATACAATTATAATTGGCCAATATATTGAAGTAAATCCTGGCCTCTACCATGCCACAATAACTCATCTCGGTATTAAATAGCAGTATTAAGATTCCAGATCAAGTTCTCTACACGTCAAAATGGGATGCCTTGTTTTTTGTTAATGCTCGTAATCCCAAAAACAAACTCTTGGCTTCCCAGCCACGTTTCAAATTTCAACTTTAAAATCATAGGGTAGCTGAACGTTGCTAGCAGACTCTATTCCTCGCACTTGTGTTCTTCTCAGATCTGGTTTATTTTTAGGAATGACCGTAATTCTCACTGGGGTGGTGTTTTATTGGCCATTAGCCCTGAAACTCAAACCAATTCATATGAACCGACGAATAATCTTCAGGAAACTGATTCTCAATCTATCTGGGCTTCAGATTTTTTTGTTTTGGATCAAAAGGTGGCTTGTTGGTTTTCTATCTCCCTCAGTAGGTTGACTATGGAATCACTTGATTGTCTTGAAGAAACCTTATACTGCTAACCAGAACGCTATGCGGAACACTCCTTATGGGAGATTTCAATGTTGATCAATTGCAATCAACTGCCAATAGTAGAATATGCACTCTTCTTTCAGAAATCGCCGATTCCTTCGGATTTCACCAGCTAGTAAAAATATACTTGTAACAATCCGGATTCTATTCTAGATCTTGTCCTTCACCACACACCCACGATCAAATTTCATGTGGAGAACTGCTGAAAAGCTGACTAGTCTGATCACTATATGGTCACTTTTTCTTCTAAGACTCCCACTAGGAACTTCTAAACCCTCTACGTAACGTTTTATCAATACTCCAAGGCTAAAATAGTAAAGTTGTTCAATGATCTTATGCTTGAAACCGCTGGATAGTATCAATCATTGAAAATGACATTGATGGTACTTGGAATGCTTTTGTCGATGTTTGTTCCGTTGCGTCGACGCTAGCGTCCCCAGTTTGTTTACCAGTCGTTCTAGATGGCCAAACCATGGTTCCACTCCTGACAGTAAAAAAATCTGATTTCTAAAAACATCAAGCCTTCAAGAGGGCTAAAGCTTTCCTGACAGCAACCTCATTGGAGTAAAATAATATCTTCGGAAGAAATTTAAATATCTATCAAAAAATCTTATCATGACCATTGGCTAAATCTGGTTAACAATAATGACAACATGAAAATCGGTCTGACTTTGTCAAGTCCATCTTCGCTCGCAACCTGAAAATTTATCTTTTAAATGATGATCACAATGCACCGATCCAGCTAAATTGCCCAGGATTTAACAGATCTTTTGCCAGTTTTCTTTACACATACTGGAAGATTCTTTGAAATTACAATCTCCAGAGCTGAAGTCCAAACAATATCCTCATGTCATTTAGTTCTGATATTGTCCGAAACATAATCAAAAATTAGCTCAGATAAGGCAGTCGAGGGCCCGCTAATATCTCGGGCCGCATGCTTAAGATGTGTGCCCAACATTCCCCTGTTCTTGCGCGATTTTTTAATATCTCTGTTGCATCTGTTAAGCTGCCTAGGGTTGGAAAATTGCTCATATAGCCCCCTGTGTACAAAAAGGGGGATCGCTCAACATTGACTAACTATTGCCCCATAGCCTTACTTCCATCGTTGTTAAAATGCTGGAAGGTCTTGTCGGTGATGAGCTACGAATCATCTGGCTACAAATGGTCTTTTGTTTGAAATCAAGCACGGTTTCTCTCCAGTGAAAATCGATGTACCACGGCCCCTCCTGTGAAGCTACCACAGAATGACTTGCAGCCCTCGATCGTCGATCCAACCCAACTGCTCGTATCGATCTAATATCTGTTGACTATAGCCGGTTTTTTGATCAATTTTCGCACCAGACGTTGCTTATTACGAAGCTGCATAAAACCTACAGAATTCGTGGATCTTTACTGCAAATGGATAACGTCTTTCTTACTGGCCGTCGCAACGGTGTGTATTTTTCGCTGTGGCTATCTGAGTGGACTGTTGTTGTTCTCTCCGGGTTCCCCCAGGGATCCGTTTTGGACCGCTTTTTTTTTTGTTTAATATATATTTACTGATCTCCATCTGTCCATCGAAATCGTACAGTTTTATCGCATTGATGATGATACGTTATCTTTCGAGATATAAAAACAGCCGTGACATTTCCATTTTGCAACTGATCTAGACAATTAACTGGTGGTCTAACAACAATGCTCTTCAACTAAACCCATCTAAATGCCAGTCATGTGCTTAAACTCCGACGGCAAGTTCACCGTTCCGTCATACATGTGTGAATAATACTGTTCTTAATACAACTGACCATCCTTCGCCCTTAGGGGTGACTGGTATCCAGTGATCTTCCTGGAACTGTCACTTAAATAACATTGTTAAAAAGTGCAAAAACTGCTCGGTTTTTATTAGAGTGTTTGCGGTAATAAGAACTCTTATGTTTTTCTCAAACTTTACCAACTCTCTCATTTAACCATTCTTGATTATTTTCTCATTTTGGAATGTATATAAGAAGTGCAATGTGGAAAAATTGGAACCAATTCATCATCGTGCTACTAGGATAAGTTCTTTGGTCACGCAGGGGGGAGCATCATATGAAAATAGACTTAAAACTTTAAAACTCACTACTTTAAAACTAGAAGGATTTACCTTTCCATTTCTTTTGGCATTGTTCTTGTTTAGTACTGCAGTCTTTTTCAATTTTGCAGGTGGTGTTTCCAATAACTAGAAAGGAGCTTTACCTGTTCAAGTCACGATCACCCCAAAACAGATTCATATAAATACGCCTTTTTGTTAACTTTCCCAGTGCAATGGTCTGCTATTCCACCAACTACCAGAGACTCTTTCCTCTTTCCTCCCCTGTAGCAAATCGTTTTTAAATCTATATTGAAGTCCCCTTTTATGACATGATGAATCGTAACTATACTTTTTTATGCTTTTAAATACTAAATGGTTTTATTAATGGCTTTTTACATAGGGTGTGGTGTTGGTGTGTGTGGGCATGCTTTGTATGTATTATCTATATGTTTTTGTTTGTATGGTTTGTGTGGTGTGGTTTGTGTGGGTGTGTGTGGGTGTGTAGGGGTGTGTGTGTGTTGTGTGTGTGTGTGTGTGTGGTGTGGTGTGTGTGTGTTGGTGTGTCATACTTTTTGGCGTTGTATGTCTATTGAGTGGGGCGCACTGCAACTCCTGTGTTTACGTTGCTTTTTGTTGCTTTCAGTGCTCCCTGGCTTCCATCAGACCTCTTTTATGCTTTTGTTTCTATTTTGTTGTTAATTGCCAGTTGAATAAATAAAAGAAAATAAAATACAAACCTTGCATATACTGAGATATGAACTTAATTCAACAAATTAAGCACACAGCTGAAAGGGGCAAGTATATTTCCCAACAAATACAGGACAACTGCTTATCTGTTTTGATATCAATTACAGATCTCACTTTCCTCTTTTTCCCTCTCTCCCTCTTGTCTTCACTTCCTTTATAAGGTATTAGACTGTATCCCCATTCTTGTATTTAGATGCTTAGAAATTGCCACCACTAACTACCACCACCATCACTTGGAAGGTGGAGAGGTTCTTTTGGTGGCAATGGTAGTGTATCAGACAACAGAGGTGGTGCCATGGGGTGGGGGGGGGTCCAAAATCCAGTACACACAGGAATCGTACAGAAGTATATGCGAGGCATGTACTTGAACTTGGAATGTAGAATTCTTTTGTCATGGATCCTTGACAAAAGATTCCATGTTTTACATACAAGTCACCACCCTCATATATATGAGGCCTGTTCTGTACTTGGAATGTGTAATTGCATTGTTCATTTCATTGATCAGAACAAAAGAATGCCCATTGGGTTATGCACAAGTACACATATCACATAGCAACAACTAAACATCCCTGAGTTGCAGGGGGGGTGATCCGTTGGCAGGTCCTTGAACCTACACTTATAGGTGATCCTGTGTTTTCCTACCGAAATCATTTTTTTACCGCAATCCTATCCCCCACTGCAACGCGCGAGACATAAATAACTAGCGCTCATATTCTATGGTTTTTGTGTCATACGGTCAAATTTTTCTGTCATGAGACTGGCGAAACTGTTTGCGTACATAAATTTTGACCAGTAATGATTATCTTTGATGGCTTGTAACTTTTAAGCGTCCACAAAATGTGCGCATAGTTTAAAGAAGGCGCACTAACCCGCATGGAGTGATACATATCTACTCGTACTTGGTGGTGCATTGTGGATAGGAATTTCGGTAAAAAATGATTCCGTAGGAAACCCAGGATCCCCGTATTCTTTATTATTCATAAAGTTGAATAGCCTGCCTATTGGTACTGATCAAGTATATAATAAAGGGAAAGATTAATGAAGTAGTGCCTTACTGTAATAATCGTATTACAATCGATGGTAAATCCAAATACCACTTGTAACTGTACTGACATTAGTGCGTGACCTAACGGTAATGACTGTCCCCGGGTACTCGTTATGATGTTCGGGCGAGTACCCGGGTACCCGACACTCCTGATTGCAAAATTCGGCAACCAATTTAATAAAACAAAATCTCCCTGACAAATACATACCTTTCAAATATTTCCATGTTTTTTGGAAGTTACAGGATGAAAACACACCGTTCTATGTAGTCATAAGAAGAACTCTATTATTTACTACAAATCGTGTAACTTTTATTTACACTTTATTTCATCCTAAATGCCATTCACAACGTAAAAAACTCGATCGTGGAACACGCCTGTCAGCGACAATCGGCTGAGATTGACGTAAACATCAGCCCGTAGTAAGCTTTACCACTTAACGAGCCTACCTAAACAACCACGCGGGGAATGGAATTTTCCATCCAAGGAGTGTGGAGTCATCAATAATATGCAATGTGCTGTAGCCTAGTGAATGTTGTATTGCGCTTTGCGGTTAATACACGGCAACAACTTTCATCAAGCATAAATATCAACGTTTTGCATCAAATCTGGGTATACATTATGGATATATTTTTCATTCAGGATGTAATATTTTTCGTGAGACTCGTGGCAGTAAAAGAATGTAAAATTTTTTGACTTTATATTTTTTTAAAGTGACGTTCGGGAAACCCGCCCGATAAATTCCGTCCTGGGTAAGACGTAAACGGGCGGGTACCCTGGTCAGAATAGTCACAGCCCTAACTGACATCACTGGGTGTCCATGTGTTTCCTTCCGCAGTGTCACTGCGTTGCCTAGAAGGAATTTTTGTTACTTTCAAAAGGTCCAGGGATTCTGGATTGAGGGCTCGTCATGCAAGTCCTAGTATGCCATTATAAACCTCATTGTTTACTGTATCTTTTATAGTCCCGTTTCAAATCCATGGTGGTCAAATATGCACCTTTACCAGTGTTGCAGTTGCTGGGTCGGGCGGGCGGGGGGGGAGGGGTTGGGTTGTTCCCTCCATATTGTTATGGTACTGTCTGGAGGGAATGTAGGCATACTTTCGATGAAGTCCAGGATTTTAAATTGATGCCATAGTCACACTTTAAGTAACAGGTAGGTCCAACCTTAGTGTTACTTGACATATGGCACTATATTTTAATTAAAAGGGTATTTTGTGTTTAAAACTTTTTTTTAAATAGACAAGGACACTATTTACGGTTTGGAACATTGATTGAAATACAACCACTTGAATCACGCTGTCTTCATTTTGTGGTCAGATTTTGATGACTGGTCCTCATACCCGCTTTGGATGTAGACCTGCTACCCGCACATATTCTACAGCATCAAGTACTATCACAGAATTCCATCGTATTGTTATTATGTTACACAGGGCGGCCGTATCAGATTTTAAGGGGGTGCTACTGCCGGACCTTTATTGTACAAGTGGGATTAACCCCTCTAAATGTCCTTTTTTGGCTTTTGTGAACTCATGGGCCATCTTCGGTCACGTTTGTGAAGGTTCTTAAAACGTAATTTTGATTCAACCCAATGTTGTTTTGCCAATTATACCTATCTGTTATTCTTTTGGTATAATGAATAACCTTTTTAGTCCAAACCTATCCAAAAAATCATGTTTCCATTATTGCGCCATATTGTATTTTGTCATGAGGGGCAAATAAAAGTTCGGTCACATTTATGACCGCAGATCCACCATTGATCCACACAAGTGTAAAAATATTTGATATCTGCCGAGAGCAGCTTAAAAGTGAGGGTTTTTTTTTTTCAAATGACAAATTGACAATGAACCTGATAAATGCAAAAACGCATGCTGACACATTAATCATTATAATTACATGTTAATGTTATAGTGCCTGTTCAGACAGAATATGCCAACAGCCTCGAACTGGAAAAACATGAAATGGAAAATTTACACAACAGTTCGATTAGGATAAATTCTCTCCAAACAGAACCAAGGACTCCTTTGCAGAGGTGAATGCATTATTATACTCTCTTTAGTGCATCTAGTTGAGCTCTACCTGCAAATGGCAACCGTGCAAAGGGTGAAGACAGCTTGAAATAGGCATCCTACACCTCTCTCTTTACAAGGTACTATGAACCTCCATGGAAATCGAATAGAACATTGACTCCTTAGAAGGACATTGAGCCTTACAACAGAAAATCAATACAACTTTTCTTAGTCAAGCAGCATGTCATAATTGTAGAGATTTGGATAGGTTTATGTGTGTTTGTGTTGGTGTGTATGTCGGCTGAAACCTTGTACAGAGCATGCTGTAATGCTCTCTGTGAAAAAAATGAAATGCATGATAATAAAAATGATCTGCCTGTGACACTCTATATAAATCACCCCACTAAATACTCCCCATAGACTGTACAAGAAGACCTCTCATCGAACATCATTTTCTCGGCTAAAAGGACGGATTTTTTTGTTTTTAAGATTAGGAGGACGATACCTCTTCAACAGGTATTAATAATTCTAGCACAAATGCTGATTTTTTTTTTTTTTTTTTTTTTTTTAATTTTTTAGGTTTTTTCTTTTTTTAAATTTTACTAGTAGTTAAAATTGCAGTTTTCCCCAAAAGCCTTCAAAATGATACCAAAACACTTCATCAATTTGTGTATTACCCTGTATATTTCATTTCCATGGTAGACTGCATGCTATATGAAGATCTTAAACATCATTTAGAAGAATCAGATTCAAAATGAAGTCCTTTCAATTATTTCCACCTGCAAATTCAGATCAAAGTACATCCTGCCTCTAGCACTGAATCACAACTGACCTGGTTTGGCCATGTATTGTAGAATGAACAAGCACCTTTCCCAAACACATTACTCATGAACCGATAGAGATACAACCTTGGAAGAATGGGAAGAATACGTCATATCTGGCAGCACCTTCCATATAAGGGCATAATACGATTGCTCTAGATAGGAACAGGTGGGCTAAATTTGTTCGTGGAACCACATCCTACGGGACATGTGCAGAGATAAGAAGAGATAGATAAATATATGATCTATGTTTAGGCCTATATGTCTGCTGTCTGCCCAGTCCATATCTATCAATGCCCATGCATCCTCCTAACCATTATATAACCAGCTGCTGGAGAAGGTTTTGACCATCCTTAGTTCCCCCCCCCCCCCCCCCCCCTAGAGTAAAATGCATTTGTACTTTCCATAAATCTCTTTCAATCACTCCCTGGCCTTCTTGGTTTTGCTAGTCCAACCTGTTAGGCCGACTTTTCTTTTATACATTTTGTAAGTATAAAGAGCACTATATACAAAATCCTTTGGTGGCCAAAGTACAACACCTCGTAGTTCCTATAAACTCTTACTGTACATAATTTCATTATGTGGTGAATATTTATCTCAGAGAAAGCTTTTGGTATCATTCAAATACCTATCCCGTTCCATTTTAATTATACAATTTAAAGGTGCTTGTTCTGATCGTCTTTAGGACCCCCTGATTTACCCGGAGGTAGTATTAATTTTGATATCAGATGAAAGGCCGTATTTTTCTCATTGTCGTCCTGAAATTTCAGCTTTCAAATCCATTTCTTTCTCAAGATACAGATTAAAAACTACAGTTTTAATGGTTAACCATCAATATTAGCACATTAGTGAACAGGGTGTTGCACTATGCATTATCACGTCTAGCATAAAAACTGCAAGTTTGTTTCCCACTGTACTTGATTGGTCAGTGTGTAGAAGTGTCAGGCTCTCACAGAGTAGAGAACACGATATACCAAAATCGGAAGAGGCACCTTTAATAAAAGAGGAGAAATACTTCGGTGTTATGATATTGGGGCATTATGATATTGGGACATATGTGAACTTCCAGGAAATCCATATTCCATGGAACCGAGTCATTGGAGAAGCAGATTTTTTTGATTTTTTTTTTATTATGGCCAAATTTCCAAAATTCTGGAAATTTCCAGAAGTCTTGCATCCCTATCTCCTGTAAATTTCATATCTCTAGAAGGGACAGGGGCAAAAATGTACCTGACATGACAAGGCCCACAAAAGATGTGTTTCAATATGCATATCTTTTGTACCATGCCCCAAAATACTCCTTATGTAGGCATGTAATTGGCAAGCTGCCACAGTGTAGAATTAGAATAAATTAATCGGTCATTGAATTCCATTCATAAATGTTTAACACATTTTTGGGGGTAAAAATGTGTGCTTAATAACGTTTATGAATTTGGTTAATGTCTGTATATTTTTAATTTCTCACCCATCAGCAAAAATCAATGCACTTGCATCAGTTTGACCAGACTCATAATGGCACTCGCCCCTGCGGGGCTTGTGCCATTATTCTTCATCAAACTAAGCGTGCATCCATTGATTTTTTTTTGCCAATGCACTCGAAGCTAAATTTTTTTTTTTTTTTTTTTTTTTTTTTTTTTTTTTTTTTTTTTTTTTTTTTTTTTTTTTTTTTTTTTTTTTTTTTTTTTTTTTTTTTTTTTTTTTTTTTTGGGGGGGGGGGGGGCAAAATATCAAACATTTGGAGATTTTGTAACCAATTTTGGCCCCAAATCACTTGCCAAAATTTGGGGATTTTTTGCTATAAATCACAGATTTTTGCCAAAAATCTGTCATTGTTGCTGATTAGCTAAAACAAATCACATAAGTTCCATTCTGACCAATCAGCAACTAGTACTCATGAACCCTCTTTGGTTGAGAAGGGTTCGCAGGTCAGATTCAAGAAAATGGTTAGGATAGATTAAGGGTAGGTCCTAGTAGGACTAGGGCTAACTAAATTGAAATTTAAAGGCTCAACCAACACAACATTTTTCACTGTAAGGTATCACTATTCTTATTTTTTAAATCTCACACACATGAGACAAAGTATCTCCTCACCACGTAGGACTACCCAAATCTGTTATGATCAAGTTTAGATTCAATACACACCTACATCCATTTTAATAATAGCCGTTTCCATCCGGTCTTGTCCTCCTTTTCAATTCGCCGCATGAAATAAACCTGTGTCAAAACATTTCACTTAGTGCAGCCAAATTTAATAATCCCAGCTTGTGTTTGTGTATTCATGGGGAAAAGCCCCCAGTGTAGTTGATATTGAACTTTTTAAGATCAACGCATTTAGTCAAGTGTATATTCTGTAAGGCGCAGGGTTAATGTGGACACTTAAATAGGTGCGTCTGTCAGAATCAATATAATGTTGCTATCTCCTTCTTTTAACTTAAACAAGCAATGATCCAAATCATTAATAATAACAGATGGCTCATCCAGAAAAAAAATAATAAAAGCGATTACAAACAAACCTAAAGTGTAATTAAAGTTTAATTCTCTCACAAAACTGAAACATGCAAAATAATGCCATTTCTGAGAAAAATGCATGGACAAAATTTCAAAATCTTCTCTTCTGAACAGTAAGAATTTTGTCAATTCAAAAAAAGAACTCTATTAAAATTGAGTCGACTGAGATTTCATTTCGTCCCTTTTAAAATGACTAATTGGCACCAAATTTTTAACCAAGCCAACCATAATTAAATTTGAACCTAACTTGTTTAAAGGGCCATGGTCCAATAAATACTCATCCCCAGAACTCCAGGTTTTACCAGAAGTGGTCAAAATTTTGATATCTGAAGAAAGCTATTTTTCTCATTCACTCTAAAGGATGTATGATTTGTAAGTTATGAGCGAAAATGTACCCCACTTTGGTCGACCAATATTCATTTTACAAAGTACTCTTTGAGGCTTATTATAAAATCATGTTTTTAGCTCTCACATCAATACGGATTGAAATATCGGAGCGAAACTTTACAGCTGGGGGTTCTGGTGTGAAGACCATTCTATCAAGATGAAAATTACTTGAATTGGGTCATCCCCTTTAACCTTTTCAACCCTGGTAGATTCTGTATAGGTTATAGCATGCAAGTCTGGAGCTTTTGAGATGGCTATGACTAAGAAGACTAGGCCTGTTTGGACTCTTGAATGCACTTTTGATGCCGATTCTGAATATGCTCATAAAATACATAAATTTGGACATTTTCTGAAAAAAAAATGAAAAGAATTTAAATGCGATTATAGTGCATTTATCTTGCACGAGTCAGTGACGTCACCACGGTCAACCAGGTATTTCACACGTGCATCTAAGTACCAGCTTTAAACGTGCTCGTATGTATGCCAGCGCTTTCAATCAACGCTCGCGATTTAATGCTGTGGCCACTGAATAACGCACAGACGTCACTGACTGGAGGAAGATAAAAGCACTATATAGTAACTACAGTTGTCTACAGTTATCAGTGCAATGTTTTTATGTGGTAAAGAATTCTCACATTTGATGTCCATGTGTTGAACACACCCTATGAAAATGAACAAAATTAATAACCAATAATAATTTGTAATTGCAAAATCATAAATGCAGACACCAGCCCTATTGCCAGGTGCATTTTGTATTTGTTTTAAGCGCACAGCCTTGCCATATACATACAGCCAGTTTATCATCCAGTAATAATTGCTATTTCAGTACGGCATTTATTTGTCCCACAGTAATCTCTACTCAAAAAGAAAAACATGCTTTGAAATCATAATTGGAATTTGGCATTAAAAAGTAGTCAAAAAATAATGTCAGCACAGTTCCGGTTTCAAACACAAGAAACCGCAGTGGGATTTGCTTCAGCTTGAGCTATTGGATTGAATATGTATTTCCCTTGCATTTACAAAATGCTAAGATTCTTGCAAATTCCCAAGACAAATATGACAGTTTATCTCAAGAAGGCCGTCACGGATTGATAGATCCTAATTTTAAAAGTTTGCATTTTCCCCATTTTCCTATTTTTCATTTAAACTAAGGATAACGAAGAATTATGCGAGACTTCTCCAAACAAGGTATGCAGTAATCTTTCAAAGGGCTTCTGTAAGACAGCTTAAGTGTAGAGCAGGGGACCACCTCCTGGTGAAACAAAAATATGGCCTGGAAGCCAATATTTCAATTTCATGCCACAAACTTCTGAAAACTTATACATTTTTCTTACTAAGGGTTTACACCAAATGTACAAATTTTATTTTAAGAAATTACACTACAGAGCAGCATTTCATCATCAGCTCTATTACTCTACTGCAGGGCAACGCCTGAGCATGGTTCTGCACTGACATATTCCTGCATTTGGAAACAAAACCTCAATGGCTGCCACTGCCACCTTGAAAAGATATGTCACAAAATATGGATTTGGTCATCTCTTGGCCCCAGAAATAAACCTTAAAAACTGAAACAACATGTCTACAGGTCTAGGGCAAGTACCCAGTTGAAATTACTTTTGAAGTTCCCTGGGACTTAGAGGATTCATCTGATTACTATGTTCAATCCCAAATCCAATAAAAAGCAATCTTACATAAAATGATAGCAGTCATTTAATCATCACATTTCTATATTTGCCAAACTTGTTACTGCAAAATATCAAGTTATAGTCAAAAACATTGCATTTGTATAGACGTAGGTCTGTATATTAAAAATGGTCTACTGTTGACAATCCAAAAATGTGTTGACAGACGACAGTAAGTGTGGCACGTATTGGGGGAAGGTACATGCTTTTTGCATTGTGAGAAAAAAAATTGAAATTATGTCAACCGTTTGGATAGAGGGAGTGGGGTTTAGAGCTATAAATTGGATGTTATGTGTTGAAGTATTCTCAAGGGCCGAAAAAGGCTTGGGTTGTGTTTGGTGGAGGAAAAGGGTGGTGTGGGTGATTTTGAGGCAAGTTATTTAGAAATGAAGCACATCTAGAGACTTGCCAGTCCGGAATATTCCATGTTCCTAAATGGGGCATCATATTGAGGAAATGTAATATTATGAGTGTGCTTGGAGAAAAAAGGGGTGAATAAAATGTAAACAAAATATGGGAAATCTGAAGGCATCTGGGATGATTTATAGCAGAGAAACATTTTAGATGTATTACTGAAGAAGGATCTAAGTTGGTGTTTTTTGTATCGGGACAAGAATGTTACTTTTTGTAAGATGGTTTCGACTTGCATTGTGGACTAAGAATGTGGAAGAATCAGGTACAAATCCAAACCCCATAATACATTGGTCATAATTATCACAAACTAATGCGGTGTGTAACATCACGATCTGTAGATTCTGTACATGCAGTCGTGAACTCTTGATACAGTATCTTTTGGTTACTGGGATATGATGCAACATGATTAAATAATCTAATCTCATGTTAGCTTTATCACCTAAGCCGTGGCATCTAAAGGTCTGTCGAACAAGAGTAATCAAATCCACTATTCCATAATTTATGTTGCTGTGGACAGAGTGTTCATAATCCAAAAAATGTGTAAATGAGAAAAATCAGCCCAAGGTGATATCGTCAACATGACTGTTGTAATATAGTTGATTCTTTGAGGTATTGTTAGGACCGTGTACATGTAGAGTGGAAATGTGGGGCTGTAAGGAATTATGAATAGAAACTTTACAAATGGGGTTTTGGGGTGAAGGCCATTCTGGTAATACAAAAACTTTATATACTTACATGAGCCATCCCCTTTATAGGGCCTAGACAAAAAATTCAGGAAACTTGCAGGCTCTGTAAGCTCACTCTACCATTATTGTAGATTACAAAACTAGCTATAATAATTACACGGTTAAGCTCCAGAGCCTCTGCTTAGCTCCTGATTACAAATGCTGGCGAATCAAAGCTTTGTAACTCAGCTATATACCATCATTTCACACAGTTTCCAAGTCTTAAAATAGATATTACCACAGCATCATGCATTTACCATAACCTTGCAACTAGCTGACCAATTGGAATTCACAGAAATTACTCATCTGAATTACAATCATTTTCACATATATAACTTTATGGGTGAATTACCTAGATTCTGCAATGTTTTGACAAGCATAAACAGTTGACTCAGTTCTAAGTTTACACCATCTTGGGGAATTCCCCATCACCTGTCCGTTGTCAACACAGTTGCACACTCTTCACACAGCACAGGGGAGTCCCTTTCTCTTTTTTTATATAACAAAGTCTGTTTCCTGTGAGCAAATCTTTTCTCAATAAAATTGTAAATCTAATTAATATTTAATCAGAAAAATGGAGGCCACTATAACCTATTGTGTTAAATGGTAATTGTTTTTCAAGACAAACAAAGTTCTTGAAATTTTAACTACTTAGATCTCCAGGCAAAGTAAAATTATATAAAAAATATATATTCAAATGAGATTCTTGAAGAAACTAAATCTCTAACTGAATCTAGCTCCTGGATTAACTCCAATCCCAAGCACAACCATAATGTCATGCATAACTTAGGTTTAACTATAACAAAGCAAATAACTACCCACCCACCCCTAACTCATTATCATAAATCATCACAATGTTGTGTGTTCTGTCAACCTGTTAATTTCTCTTTTCCCCAGAGATTTCAAACACTAAGTTACAATTAGGTGGTGCTCAAATGTGACACTTTAACAGTCTAGGTTCTTAAAAAAATTTGCCTATGTTGGGATCTTTTAATATCATGTTGGAAGCACTAATTTTGTTCAGAGACAAAGTGTGAATATGTGTTTTTGAGAGCAATGGCCCGCTGATTAAGACTGACTGTCACATTTGACAATTTGACACCCTAACTCGCATTTTACAATGTCTAATGAACCAACACTACTTCCTCTTTTAGCATATTTTATGAGCACTTTTTGTTCATCAGATCATAGATCCTTTTCTACTAAGCAAATTAAGCAAAAGATACTAAACTACCATCATTTTATTCCGTGCTATCAGCAGTAGATAGCAGAAAGAAACTTTTAACAAAGCAATGATGATACTTTTACCTGCAACTACTTTACAACACCACTAATTTATGTCTGTTTAACACTAAACACAATTGGAATGGTTTAAAGATGCTGTTCCATTTTTGTCATCGTGTTCTCTACTTTGATATAGAAGCCTGACACTTGTACCACTGACCAGCAGTACCGTGAACCCAATCTTGCAGTTTTGATGCTAACAGCTATGCCTATTGCCACGCCCTATTCACTACTTAAGGTTAACCATTAAAATGGTTAACCATTAAACGGTAGTGTTTTTTAATCTGTATCTTGAGAAGACATGGATTTTAAAGCTGGAATTTCACAGGGACGACATGGAGAAAAATACGCTTTCATATGAATAACAATTGCTACACTACTACTTCCGGTAAATCGGGGGTCCAAAGACAATCAGAATAAGACCTTTAAATCAAAGAAAAAATAGTCTTGGAATTTTAGAATGAGCACAGCCGCTGTTTGAAAGTCATTTATTATGACAAGTCCAAATAGCAACACAGTTTTGATAACCAATTGGATTAGTTATTCGGGGCTATACTCTTGTCTCACCTCAAAGTTTGAAGGTGACGTCATTATGCGTCTTTGCATTCCAACAAGCGTCTCGATCGTGCCGCCTTTATTCGCACGCGTATCATGCTATGATTCCAAGCAGATCGCGCGCGCGATTCATGTGTGCGCAACATAAAAGTCTCAGTGACGTCACCTTCACTGTAAGATGAGACAAACTATAGCTTCTTCTATGCAAACTTATGAATTTCATTGCGGGCACATACGATTTATTCTTAGAAATCTTGTTTTTTAACGATTACATATCACTATGGAGAATGGGCATAGAGGGTGCTATAACATACATATCATGATCTCTTTAAGTCATGTTATGCAAATTCCCACAATGAATTTTCCTGATTTTAACATTATATAGCTTCTGCATGTCCTACTTTGCTACCTAATCTTTAGACATGTTCCTTGAGTATCCCCACCCATACAGACCTCCAAAATAAAATAAGGGTGGGCACGGTAATTTTGCCTTAGGGTGGCCATTTAATTGACGGGCAACCAAGGCATTTTTTTTTTTTTGGTTCCAATACCCTAACACCATCTGTACTCTCTACCTATCTACCGGGAGGAATGGAAGGGGTAAAGGAATAAAAGTAAAGAAGATGGACAGTCTGGTGTGATCGAACCTGGGGCCCCTGGCACGCTAGTCCAAAGTAAAAAAAACCGCACATGACCGCATGAATGTTCTAATCAACTGTGCCACATTTGAAGTTCAGTGACTAATTGGTTTAGTAGGCATCCATCCAGCATCCTCCATCTTCTGATCATATTGGCGCCCTCCACAACACATGCTGTGGGGCCAAAAATGATTTTACTCAAATAATTCATGTTTTTGTAAATGCAATGGAAGAATAATTTGTGGAGGTGGTATATATATGTTCAAATCAAACTTCTGAATGAAATACTTTCCATTAACTAAAATTTACCAGGTTGTCAGAGCAACGCCAATAACGGATGAACGGGCCTTATTGGTTATATTTGTACTTTAACCATCAGTCTGTATAAAACAACACATTAAATGTGACAAATGCTGAAACGATACATTTTATCCCAAGGTCAAAGCAGAAAATAAAGATGAAATATAGCTATTTCATTCCGGCTTGACTTTCATGGCAAATTTCATTTAACCTTTTAACATCACACTCATTTTACTTTGTCAAGTCAGCTGTGACCGAGAGGCCATTTAATACAAATGGATGACAATGTATTAACCTTTAATGGCAGTTGGTTGCTTGGGTTAGCTTGCTGATACAGATACCAAATCAGTGCTATTTTTAACTCAGCACAGAACACCCAATTTATTATAAAACATGTATTTTGTTTAAAACAGGAAGCATTTAACGCAAATTTTCATAAAATTGTGCTAATTTTTAAGCATGTATAACCATAAACAGAACAAATTCTCATTCTTTTCTGTTAAAATAGGATATCTTTCATTTACGTCATTTTTCCTGAACCACCTATGGTCAATCTTTGGTAATCCAAGGTAGACTTCGAATTTAGATTAGGGTTACGGTTACAATTATAGCTAGGGTAAGTTTTAGGTTTAGAGTTGGAGTTAAAGGTGCAACAAGAGATTTCAAGTATCCATATTTTCTTGATACGTAGTGATTTCATATGGATTTATTTAGACACTCGATAGATTCCCTACCTTTTATTTTGCATTACAGAAATAATTAAAATGAAAACAAAAAGGTGATTTGTACATATGCTTTTATCCAATAGAAAACAGAGGCTGAATTTTCATATTTGCTCCTGTAGGAAATTAGAAATTTTACAATTTTGTTTCTAAAGAAACAGTTCTCAGCTTAATCCTTTCAGATGGGGATAGTTTTTATGGAAAGCTTACGCCAATGCCCAAATCCGAATTTCCAATTTTTTTAGGGAAACCCGTATTTGAAATATTCTTGTTGCACCTTTAAAGGGTTAGTATGAACTCCCTGAGTCTATCACCTTTCTTATAGTACCTCAGATTGGCCCATTGTGAAAAGATGATGCAGCAGTCAGGGTAACCAATTAAAATAGACATTCTATGTCCATATATGTACCTTATCACATTTCGATTGGTTATTAGATCATGAGCCCTATAAATAACCATCGAATTGGCCGGTAGTGGCCACTGGGGTGTGGTTGGAGTTGAGATCTGCATGAATAGTCTAATTCAGGTAGATAGGTATTATACTCGGGGACAGAACCCTTTGACGAGCGCGTACCACCTGGTTGTAAAAGGGGTGGGGCTATCAGCGCGTATGACGCGTAGTCAGTGACCCAGCAACAGCAGAGCGCTTCGGTGGCCAATCAGAGGTAAGCGCATTTTCTGCAGTAAATCGCAGAGAACAAGGAAGTACGCGATCGTCAAAGGGTTTCTGTCCCCGACTATAGTATGCAACATGCTTATGTTGATGTAGTGAGGTATGTCCATTCCTAATCAGTACCCATTGAAGCAATTATGTACTTATTTATTTATTATTCTTTATCGGCAAAATCGACAAACAATACAAAAAATAGCACGTTACTAATGAGACGTAATCAGTATCACACAAACAAACAGACCACCAAGTCGATAAGCCAGGATAGCCCATAAAGTTGGCTGAATATGCCAACTTATTTCCGATGGGGTCCCAAACAAAAAAACTAGTGCCTGAAAGAAAGGTGATAAGCTAAAAATTACGAAAGAGGAGTAGACGCCAGGGAGATAAGCTAGACATATTCAGCCAATTCTTGGTTCACTGCCATAGTAGACAGATGAATCTTGACCTGGTATTTTAAAGGAATCTTGTGGTCAATGGACTTGATGATATCTGGTAATGAGTTCCAGTCAAGAGTACCAGATAGAAAAAAGATTGAAGCAAGACCAGTACATGTGCATGTGTGTGTGTGTGTGTGCACACAGGATGCGATGTGCATGAATAGGTATGTGATGCATGCATAGGTTGTGCGGTGCATGCGAGGTATTGACAAAGCCCACAGACATCATTTTGCGAGCGAGACACTCTTGCAATAGAGCTGTTGTTTAATCAATGAATTGAGATACAAACACAAACAGTTCACATCACTCCTCTAAACACAACGCAGTTGAGAGTGTACCGGCAGCAAAATCTTTAATACTGCAAGAAACAGCCTTGTAAATATTTCCTAGGTCAAGTCTAATTCCTTGCAGACAGCAAGAAGATGTGTAGTATATATGCTCCAACACAACTCTTTTAAAGTTCAGGATGGATATTTATAGCGACAGATACAAGCATAGAGACCGTTTTAAGAATGGTTGCTATTCGAACAAACAAAAATGAGATACAAATCTCTGCGGTATGTAGAGGACGTTTCGAAATTTTAACACCAGCCTGTGTAGCCGTATGGGACGAAATTGGGCTGTCTTACGATGTTTGGAGCATTCTAAGTGACATTTTGTAACGTGAGCTTCACTCTGTGTTGGCAGGAGTTTCCCCCATGAACATGTTGTACGTGTAATTCGTCCATTTAAAAAGGTATACACTTAAAAGGTATACTAGAAGTTCATGGTAAGTTTGTTCACCGGCTATGAACATCTTGCCAAGCAGTGTTACCTACCAATCCAGGCCAATAAAGAAACAGCTTGGACTATTCTGTGTACAAAGTTATTTGGACATTTTGGACAGTATGCTTTCTACATGTATCTTTAATTTACAAAACAGCCATTTACCTCAGTAGAGATGAATAATCTCAAATCAAGAAGCTCATTTCTTTTTTGTTATTGAATAGAAACAAGATGTCATGCCGGGGAACAGTGGGGAATTGGAATGATTTTCCAGGAAATTTTGATCTTTGGAGGGAAATTGTTGTCTTCTAAATAAAGAAATAAATAAGAATTGAAGGGAAATTGGCAATCTTGGAAGGAAATGTGGCAATTTTGGATGGAAATTGGCAATTTGGAGGAACTTTGGCAATCTGATGGAAATTTGGCAATCTTGGAGGGAAATTTGGCAATCTTGGACGGAAATTGGCAACTTGGATGGAAATTGGCAATTTGGATGGAAATTTGGCAATCTTGGTGAAAATTTGCTATCTTGGATGGAAATGTGGCAATCATTGGAGGGAATTGGATTGGAGTCCAGGGTAAAGACGGTAACAAATTCTTCATATCTTGCCATGTTGCAAAGCACCCTTGTCACAT